>JAOTAY010000190.1:34476319-34512120 GCA_025629805.1 Erythroxylum baracoense | reverse complement strand
AGCAAGCATCCTAAAATTTATTATCTAGAATAATAACACAAACTTCTTTTCCTTTTTCACTCTTTGATACAATGAGCAGCATATAGAAACCAATAAATATGCCTATACTTTGATTGTAATAAGTACCTAGCTGATACATAATTAGCTGCATTATCTGTAATAAAATGCACAACATTCTTTAGTCTAACCCACTTAACAATTTTAGAGAATAATTCAGATAAAGCATTAGCACTTTTTACCATGTCAGAAGCGTCAACAGACTTAATAAAAGTTGTTCCAATATTACAATAAGCCAAGAAATTAATCAAGGTTCTTTTTCTTTCATCAGTCTACCCATCTATCATAATAGTGCATCATGTTGATTCCCAACTAGATTTATATGTATCCACAATTAACTGACATTTCTTTTTTAAATCTTGAAGCAAAGGTACACGTAACTTATAATAAGATGGTACCTTAAATCTTAGACCTATCGTTGTTGTAGCATCAATTGTTTCTTGAAAATATAGTGAATTTAAAGCATTTAAAGGAATATATGAATGATAGAACCATCTAGTTCATGCTCTTTTACATCTCAAAACAACATCCTTATCAACCATAAAAATTTTTAGACTGGGTTGAGAACTAGAAGTATTTCTTGGAGAAAAATAAGAATCTATTTCAATAGTTGCTTTTCTTTTTCCTTTATCTATGCTTGTGGGGTTTCATCATCTCCAAAAGATATATCATGAGCCTATTTAGTTTCCTTTTTCTTTTTTACTTGTTGCTACAAATATTTTCCAATCATGTCACGCACATCAAGTGGTACTTTTTTGCAATAAGCAATATCACCCTTAACACTAGCAAGTTGTTCTTTCATTCTAAACATTCTTCCCCCTTTAAATATTCTATTGCAAAACATACAGCTATATTGGACATTCCCATCAGATGCTTAAGAAGAAGAAAAATAATTTCATGCTGGATCAGACTTACCACTAATAGAGGATGATTCTATATTCTCCATTATGATTTAACCTAAAAAATATTTTAAAAAATAATTAGGTATATTATTTTCAAGGAAAAAGTCTCCTACTTAAATAATTTTAATTAGAATGACAATCAAATGTATAAAATTGCGCTTTAAGATACCATTTTCAACAATTTATGAACCTTGTCCTATTGACTAAACTATATCGTAAATATAGGTCAGAAAAGCAAAGACAAAAGGTTATGCTATTGGTGTTTTAATTTCTCCATTAACTCCGAGAAGTAGAGACTTAAGAAGGTGTGGTGTGAAGAGCTACTAACAAGGCAAGCTCTTCAGTAATCGAAGGTCGACCAATAATGAGACAAATCATTATTTCCTTGATTTAGTCACGACAGCAAGAAGAGTGCCTTTGTCGTTTGAGGGTTTTATAAAACTTTTGATTGAGCTGAGGTTTTAGGGGATTTTGCTGCCCACTTAACCTCGGAATTTAACCAAGGATTCCACTCCAAAAAGAAACAAGGAGATATAATTGTATTTGTAACCAAATTAAGTACTCAGGATCAAACAACCAAATTAAATGGAAACAGAGGATCCTTACTTTAACAAAGCCTAGAAGATGTTTCTTATCACACAAACTCCTAATCTTTGCCTCTTCAAGAATGAAACTTGCCCAATTCCCACTTGGATTTTCCAAGGATAGTGACAAGTTCATTAATAAATATGTAAAGTTCACAGGTTCGGTTCAACCTTTAGATGTGGAATCATTAAGGAATATGATTATTAAATATATCAAGTTGATATGGGAAGCTACTATCATCTAAAACTGTTTCTCAAACACCAGAAAAGGAGGGAACAGGAGAGGAAAATGCAAACATAGCAGAATGGAACATGCATATACATACATATATAGTTATACAAAGAAAACCAACAGCAGCATAATGAATACTCAGACGACAGAATAGATGTTACCACTTATTAAAACTTTGCTCCAGCAATTGCTCCACTTCAAAGTTCAAATAGCCTCACCGAAATATTGCTAGTAGATCAACAAATTGAATACTTAAAAGAGTACATACAACCTAGCTATCAAAATCAGAGATTGATATGAAATGAAGTTCTAACTATTACAGAAAGCTAATTAATCAATACTAGTATATCCTTATCTCCTTATCTGTTAACATATTGAAACAATAATACACAACAAATTGAAGTTCAAAGAGTATATATAATAACTATTAATAGAGTATACAATAAAGTTCTATTCTAATTGTTACAGAAAACACAACAACAATGGAACTTGAATAAAACAGAATATTGAAACTATCACTACCTTATCCTTATCTTTTAATAGAAACTTGAATAAAAATGTACAAATTGGAACTCTATACAAATTAAAGCTCTATATGATATGTTCTTCCGTCCTCCTCTCCAATAAGAAAAGTGCAGCAGCACCAAGCAAAAGGGTAGTACCCTTCGAAATAAAAAAAATTAAAGCCCAAATTTAATAGAAAATAAAATAACAATGACAAATCCTAAATAGAAAGAACATAAATAATTCATGGCCGAATAAACCAAAACCTGAGCGTGAGGAACATAGGATGGATGTAGACACAATCCCTTCCATCACAATACTTAGTCGTTAAGGAAGGAGTTTGAAGTTGCTTCAATAAGCTCTTTACCTCAGAACAACTACGAGAGATATGAAAATAGAATATTAACTTCACAGTAGCCGCCCAAAGAGCAACAGTATAACATGACCAAACAAAAAACACAGATCAGCAAGAGAAGCAGTAATTTTAAGAAAGAATTAAAGATTTAAGCTCAAACAAGCAGTTAAACTCAAACAAGCATCACAAAAACACATACCACCCACAATAGCTGCCTAAGGAAAGCCATAATAGTCACCCAAGGAGAGTCAACGGGGCTCGACTTTTGCATATATGGGTTACATGCATATATGGAGACGGTGAGATATGGTCAAGCGAAGATGATGAAGAGAAGATAGTGAAGAGGCGAGAGACACATCGATTTCTGAATGAAATTTGAAGGGTTTAGGTTTAGGTTTAGGTGTATCTATCAACCGATTGAGAAAATGAGAAGGGGCGACAGACGAGAGAGAAATCTGAACTCTCTATCATCCAATCTAAGAAAATGGTGAGGGGCAATGGGCGAGAAACAAAGAGCAAAGTCTCAATCGCCAGTCATAAATTATGAAATATTAAAGGGGCGACTAGCGAATTAGGTATTTTGTATCGTTAAACTGGTGTAACCGGTTCGATAAAAATTGGTCGGTTCTTCAACAAACTGGCCGGTTTTTATACTGATAGGTTTTTTGTTAAAATCGAACTAGACCACTAATCGATTCAGACTTTTTCCTGTCAGACCGGCTGGTCCTATCTGATTTTTAGAACCTTGGTAAATCTAGTCTTCTTGTGTTTCTAATTGTTTGTAGACACTTGATCGAGAGTATTTCACTTTGTTTCAATGGTGCTTTGCACCTTATTGTTTGCTTGATCATCAGTACTTTATTAGACGCCGCAGCCTCTCTATGATGTCTCCCCTCTTCTCTTTTCTACTTGCGATCCTTTTCTGTCTTTAATAGTTTGGTCAATAGACTGAATTTCAATAGAGAGCAGTTTTGGTACTAAATAAATAAAAACCGCAAGATTTAAATTTCTGTTAGCTTCTATTGGTACACCTTTATGGACGAGATCATAAATTTCTGACTGGTTAACTCCAACAATGGCTTCGAAGCTTTCAAGTTTAAGCTTTTTTCACTCACCTCACTTCCTCCCCACCAAGAAAAGGTCTCCTTTTCCTTTCTCTGTCTGCCTTTTTTCCTTCAGTTTCGCTTTATTGACAATCTTATGGGCTTGTGTAGATTCTTCAAGAAGATGATGATAAACCCATTTTGGATGGATCTTATTTCACTGACCGTATCAAATTGCTTTCCATCAATGACGAGGGAGAATGTAGTGAGAAGCAAGAATCATGCGGCGACGATTTTTTGAAGTCCGATGAGGAATTTGCTTGAATGCTACAAGTCATTTATTGGTTTTCATAATTTCATCATAATTTTATTTATTTTATTGTTTTAGTAATGTTATGTAATGTGTTGGGTTTCGTGTTTGGCGCTGAGGAAGAGGTAGGATTTTTGTTTTCCTCTTAACTCAGGATTCATTAAATTTTTAGGGTCTCATTATATGCTGTTGATAACTAAGAAAAGAAAAATTAGGGTTATTTGTGGACATGCAATATTCTAAAAGCAAGAACAGGTCTTTTGTTTATTCTGTATGTAAATGTAATATGTACTTGGTACTTATAAAGAGACCTATGAGATTATTTATAAATTTCGACTGTTCATTTGTAATTAGATCAAGAATTTTCCCTATTTTTGTTTAGTTTGTATTTGTTTGATTAATTTTCTGTAAAAGCAATCTGATTTGGGGTCATCTAGATAGGTTCAACATTATGGAGGTAATCTTTGTACTTTTTCTGTGATATGCCCCTCGGTGTTAATTAATGGTGAGGGTTTATGTAATTAACTCTATTTTGGCAGTGTTGCTGCTTTTCTTTTCTGCTTTACTTTCTCTGTTGCTTTTCCTTCCTTTATTGAGATGTAATGCAAAACATCTACAGTTACATTCTGAAAATTAGACCCTCCTTTCATGTTGTTTTATAGTTGATAATGTTATGTTGACTGTTTCTAGTTTGTTTCTCGCATATGTACAGGGACAAACTTCATTCTTATTGTGATGTTAGTATAACATGTTGAATGAGACAAGGTATCATATGGGTTTTGGGGGGAGTCACTTTCTTTTCTTTTTTTTAAAATTATCTTCTTCATTTTAATCCATTGATTTATATTTATTTTTTAAACAGTTGATTCATAAGAACCATTCCACTTCAACATATTATTAACTTTCCATTTGTCTTTTTTAGTTCTGTAGATACAATATGAATGGTGATCTCTCAAGGGACTTCTTTTCAGCTATTTGTACTATGTTATGCTTAGTCTTCAAAAAATTTATGTAATTATGAGATAGGACAAGTCTTATATGAAACTATGATTGTTTGGAATGAGTTCTTAACTCAAGGAATTTGCAACAATTTGAAAAATACTGACTGGATGTTGGCACTAGTGTATGGCTTCTTTAAACAGGTCCATTTTCTTATGCTTACCTGTATAATCATACACTGTGTTAATGAAGGTAGAAATAGGATAAATATGTCTATTGTCTTATCTTCTCTATATGGATGTATTGGTAGTCTTCTTGCTGCACTCAAAGTTAATTATTGGTAAGAACGATGGATTATTTAGAAAGGGCAAAATGAGAAGAGGAAGCTCCATTAATTGAAGCTGCTTTTCAACGAAGATTGGTGGAAGAGAAACTGCTACATGAACATGAGCAGCAGGTACTTCTCAAATTATTATATATGTGTGGCATTTAGCAATATACATGTAAAATTTGGGTTACTAGTTACCAAGTGACTGTTTTTTTAGTGTTAACTCGAGACTCTTTTTAGATGCTTTGCTTTGCTTTTTTTGACATGCTTCTACCAAAAATGCAGGAAGATGTTGAACATAACAGACAACGCCATGAAGGTGACCTCAAGGAGAAACGAAGATTGTGTCGGATGTTGAAGAATAATGTAGTGTTCAACTAGATCTTTCACTCACAAAATTAGTTAATGTATATGTGTTCTATGCTCACTTTATGCATGACTGAAAACTAAACCCATCTATGAGGGCTACTTTACATCTCTCATCTTGTCGGTTTCTTTTTAACTTTTTAATTGAATTTCATTTTCCTTTTGTCTTATAGGAAGAATTCCAGGTTAAAGTGATTATAAGTTGCGAAGCTAAATTTGTCAGGCGAAGAGAAGAGAGGGAATGTTGGGCCCAAACAAGCCTTTGGAGATTACAGTGGTGGCTTATGGTTCAATTGGTAACTAGGCCTCGTGAATGCTGAGTGACCATGGAATTGAGGTCACTAGACTTCTGGCATTTCTATTTCATACATGTCAAAACTAATGGCCTTTGCAGTAGACTAGATAAATTTTATGGTGAACTTTGAGTTAAAATAATTATATTGTAATTTTGAGAACTTAAGAAAGACCATTAATGGTATGCTTGTCCTGCTACTTTCTAAATTTCAGTAAAACCCTAAATGTATTGAAACCATTGGTAAGTTTATATTCTTCTGGTCCTTTGAGTGTTTCTCTAGATTTGGCTCTCTTATCTTTTTGGACACTTGAAAGTTGTACTTATCATTTTTAGTGATCTTGCTGTCATTGATGTTATATTTTTTAGACTACCACCTTAAATAGGTTGTACTTTGTTGGTCACTGAATCTAGTCTAGGAGGTTTTTAGCAGGCTGATTTGAAGTTTGATCCAATGCTAGATGTGCATTTTGCTGCAAATATATGCCCAAAAGTTTCTCTTCATATCATTTTATTTAGGAAACTCCAACTCAAATAATAATTTCTTTCTTTTCATTAATACGTGACGTACATTTGGCAGATTGAAATGGTTCATGTCTAATGTTCTTTTCTTTTTGCTATATAATTATGGAAACTCTTTGTTTCTCTCTTTTTCTCTATATATAGATATGATGTATATATTCCTAAATACAGGAGAGAATTTTACTGTCCTTTCTACTTCTTATCTACATGAATTAAACTTGTTTCAGATGTAATGCATACTATTTGATTCTAATTATGTTCATTTTATATGCCAAGTCTCAGTGATCTGTGGTTCTTTGCTTATAGAGTGGTTACTGATATCTTTATCTTATTGTAGCTATGATATTTGCATTGGAGAAGTCAGAAGATGGTCAAAACTATCAAAGTAACTTGAAAAAAGCATAATAAAAGCTTGGAAAGTGTTAAGGGAAGCAGATATTTGCATTCTAGTTGATAGCATGCTGCAGAAGAAAGGTGCAGAGATGTATATACATCCAATGGTTCATTCCCCAAAATGTTTAAATATATTTTCGCTGCTCATTCTTGTTTTTTTTCCCCTCTCTCTTTATGTCTATCTTCCTTTTTCCATCCCTCCCTCCCTTAATCAAGTATCATTGCAGGGCTAATAAGGAAGCAAGAAGAGAATAGAAAATGTCCATCAAGTAACTGGAGAAAAGGAAACGTGAAATTGAAAAAGAGAAGAAAAGAGCAGAGCTTGAAATCCAAAAGCAAAATCGACAAATGGTATGTGATTTTTGTGAATGTCGAATATTTCTATTATGCATATGCTATGCTATGCTTTATGTACCTTTGTCCAAAACTAAATGTCTTTATTAAATTTTGACTGCTGCTCTAAAAAAGTGAATTTTCAATTCATAAGCTTTCTTCAATCATTTTCTAAAAACAAAATTTTATCTTCTGATTGTTTCATTTATTCAAGAAAAAGAGCGAAAGAGGTTGCAGGGGGAGGTAGAGAAAGATGAAAAGCATTAAGAGAAAGAAGAGTTTGAAATGCAGAGACAATTGAAGGAGCAAGAGGAAGTTAACAAAGAGAAAAGGTGTCGGGAGAAGGAAGAAGCTGAATTAAAAAGGTGGAATTCCATAAAAAAAATAAGTCTCAATTATGGAACGATTTCTAAAAAGAAGCAAATCTACTTCACCTGGATAGATTAACCAGAGTTCAAGATCCATGCCTGTATTGTCTTCTGAAATGAGTGAAAAGGAGCCTGAGTCAGTAACCCAACTGATGGACACTACTCTTCCAACCACTGGTGATCTTACTGCTGATGATAAATTAGTAGGTTTAATGCTCTAAAACTATCTCCTTACTATATTAGAGGAGAAGACTTAGCCATCCTAATATTTCAGTCTTTTTGTTGTTGACCATAGCTCATATGCTTTGCAGGTCACATTTGCCCTTTTGGCATCATTTTGGTCTTGCTTTTCACTTAAACAAAAAACAACATTGGAGCATACATCAAAAGCCTAAAATTGAGCTATTGAAAGAACTTAACTGAAGCAAGGGAACTGGCTTTTGATGATGAGTTAATTGTGGAGAAGGTTGCAAGTGAATTGGAAGATAAGAATTCTATGGATAGATCATCCTTTACTAATTTGGGTTGTTCTTCTCCTGGATCTAAAAAGTCCAAACAAATAAAGCAGCTAGTGCAGTTTGATAAGAGCCATAGGCCTGCTTTTTATGGTATCTAGCCAAAGCAAAGGTATACCTCTTTACCTGATACTTATATTGTTTCACAAAAAGTTAATCTAGGAATTTGGGTTTATCTGGACTATCTAATGTTCCTTGCTGAACTGTGTAATAGTGCTTACTTTTTGATTGTAGCAGACAATTGATACTGATCCATTTAGTTCATGATGACCATTGGTATTTAAACGTGTTTTGACCTTTTTGCTTCCTGCTTAACTGACTAATACTTTATTATAGTAGCTCTTTGCCTTTGGTATGCCTTCATTGGTCTTTGTCTTGGTGTAATAGTTAGAAATTTAATGTCAATCAATTTATTAAACCTTCTTTTTGTTATCTATGTCTAGACCTTTGATAAAGTGGTAGTATATCTTGTCTCATGAATGGTTACTTTGGATTGATCTCATTTAAATTTTCTTGGATAAACCCAACCGATAAATTTATTCCCTTAACCGCGGAACTAATTTTCTGATTCCATCTTTAGTCAAGTTGTTGGACCGCAACAACCTTTCAAGAAGGATCCAGCTTTAGATTATGACTTTGACAATGATGAAGAATGAGAAGAGGTGCTCTTTTTTATTTATCGGCAAAATGATAACTTGGGCATTTATATGAATGATTTTTAGGTGACTTTGATATTCTAATAGAAGATCCCAATGAAAGCCTCTTAGATTATGACAAGGATGATGAAGAAAGTTTCTAGGAAGGATTCTCAAAAGCTAATGAAGAAGAAGAAAGTGAAGATGGCATTTTTGTACCTGATGGTTATCTCTCAGAAAGTGAGGTAAGGAAGATCATCAGGCAATTTTGAAATTGCAGGCTGTTGTTTTCAGTTTCCCCTATTTCTATGGTTGTTAGGATGAACACATAGCATAAGTTAGGATGAGCATTGAGCCTCCGTCAATTAATACTATATGCTTAACATAAATCTTATAAAATGATTTTGTCTATTGCATCGGGGAGTACAATTAATATGATAGAGGCTGATACATCTGTTGAGGGCATAAGAAGTTTACCGAGTTGTTGTCAAAATTTGGAGAGTGAGGAGTTGTGTTTGTTGCTTTAATAGCAAAAGTTTCTTAACAATTTAACAAAAATTTCACTTTGAAAAAAACCAGCCCTTGATTGTACTGAATGTTATGTATGAGAAGGTCCCGTTGTTGGTGACAGAAGACCTAAGTGATACATCTAAACTAGAAAAGATCTGCTTACAAGCCCTTAATATGCGTGTGTTCCTAGTGCATCAACAATTGAGAGATCGATGGACTGCACAAAAGCTAAAGATCAAGATAATTGCCTGTTTAACAACAAGGACGGTACTATGTCAATGTCAACTTTAGGCTACATATAAGACTCTGACATGCCTATAATTGTAAGTTGGAATTTTATTTTGAGTGAATTAAAAGAAAGAGTTTTAACTAAAAGAAAGAGTTTTGGTTTAACTTTACTAGTGTTGCTTTCAGAGACAAACTTGTATGTCTTTAGTGGTGATTTTGTTTGCCATTCCACATCCTTGAAGTATGTCATGGAAGCTTACTTTTGATATTATAACTTATAGGTGTCTTCCATTCATTCTTGCTCACCAAGTATTATTAAGGTGGCTGAATCCTTGCAATAGAAATTTCCTATCATCCTAAAGTCTCATTTAAAAAGTAAAGTTCAACAAATATATGATTTTGTGGACAACCATTGGCAGGTTAGTGTTATAGTTGTCAATTCAGACATGACGAAGCTAATTGTGAGCTTATTATCATGGCCTTTTAATCGGTGTTGCATGGCATTTTCTACATTGAGTTACCATCATAATGAATTTTTTTAAACAAACTTATGAAAAAGAAATTCTTAAGTGTTACTGACTTCTTTCCTTTTTGAGTATAAAGTTAATCTCCTGTTTCTTAAGATTGGTTGACATCATTGTCGACTTACAAATTAGTTTCAATATTCTGCAAAAATATGAAGTTAAACATGTGATATTCTTACATAAATGACCCACGTCGAGAATGAGCAATTAAGCATATGATGGTAAATTATGCTAACATTCTGAATGTTTGTTCTTCTGGTTCAGGTCCGCAAAGAAATTTTGGATGAGTTTGGTATGCCAATTTCCCCAGTTACAGGTCTGCCAATGACTGAAGTATTTTTGTATGTTTTTGTATTATATGAAGACTTTCAAAGAGGTGATATAATTTTGTTAATATTTTATGGACTAGCATAATAAACATAATGTTGTACAAATCCCGATTAATTTGATGTCAAGATAATTGGGCTTGTTAATTCTCTCTTTAACGTGTCATTGGGCCTGTGTTCATGGGCTTGCTATGATGGGTAGGCTTGGCCCATGTTTTGTAGTGCACAGGAGGCCCTACTGCTAGCCGACCTTAAATACAGTCGTCCCATTAAGAACTGTATGTGCTTTTGCTGATTAGGGTTTGGAATAGCAGTAGTAAATTCTCTGCTTCTCTGTCACGTCGCTTCACAGAAAACAAACAATGGATTCAATTGTTCCGCAATTTCCAGGTATTTATCTATACTATCATTGAATAATAGCATGTTGCAATCTTAGGGTTAATTAATTGTGTTGATTAATCATGAAATTAATCTGTAATTTCGTGTTTAATTTCTTTCAAGAGGTCCTTACCCCTTGCGGTGAAAATCATCAACTATGGGGATACCTCTCCCAGGTCATCCTTCAAATCAGCATCTTCAGTTGAGGGGCCACAGGTTTGGACATCTAGTCAACCATAATGCATAGATAGCCTTCATTTTTAAGTTTGTCTTTTACCAAGTGTCTAGTATCAAGAAATTTGGAAGTCAAGATTTTCACAAACCTTATATTGTAGTAGTTTGAAACGGATGAAAGTTGTTTATCATGTAAAAAACTGAAACTGGAAGGAACATTTTCTTTTTGTACAAGTTCGTTCCGAATTGTGCATGCTTTATCCTTGATGAAGAAGAAGAAGACACGGGGGCAGCCAACCCAAATATATTATTTTCCAGGTTTTTAAAAAAATACTATATGTCAAATTAATCTTTAATGGCTTTTTAGAAGGTAGAGATGAGTTCTACTATACATAAAATTATAGAAACAAACTAGGGTAATGATCTTATATTTGTTATGTGTGACATAAAGACTATATAGATGGTGCCCTTTGTTCCCCCTATTTTGTTTAATTTGGTGGCCATCTAGCTTTAAGTAAGCTTGAAAAGTGAAAGAGGAAGGGGTGTTTGTGTGATGTAGTTTATGTTTTGTTGTTTGTATATAATCATTTATGCAAATGATATTGTTTTGATTTGACAGGTATAAATTACTATTTAAACATTAAATTGGTTATCTCAGATAAAAAACACCCAAAACCTGCAACACAAATAGAGGATCAAACACATAGCTTTCAAAAATATATAAAACACACAAAACTTGTAATAGAAAACCCAAAATTCAATTTATGTCAACATTTTTTACTAACTCCGAAACACGTAAAGAGAATAATAAATTACCTGTTTATTGATCTCGACACAAACAGCTTGCTTGGTGACGTTCTAGACGCGACCACTACAGCTATGGTAGAACTTGTGAGGCATGCCCTTGTGAACAATGCCATTAACCTTTATGTCGACGTAGTCGCCGATCCTATAAGTCCTGAGATACGTAGTCAAAGAGATATACTTCTTTGAAAGGTCTAGCAAACAGATCTCTAATTCTCTTGCAAAATCTGCATGACAAACTTCTTATGTGCTACATCAAGCCTACTCCTTCAGAATTGCAACTATGAAACATGCAGCTTTCATAATCATCATTGAAAACTTCATTGATCAATTCCAGGCATTAACGATATTCCATTCTATAAACGAAGAATAACTAATTGACAAGATAATCCACAAAATTTATTATATCTAGGATGCCTGAAACCTTAATGCACTTTCAAACTCCTTTTGCTATTATTTCCTTGTCTTTTTTGCTATTTGTTGATCCTTAGTGCTCAGATGACTGTAATCCTAATGCATATACAAATTATTCTTATTGTTGATTCACAGTTTTTTGTTGTTGCTATTTACTGATAACTATTGTTGAACTGTGTTTCTCTTATATTCTGTCTTGTCCTGTTGATCTCTTATTCTCGTTCTATTCACTTAGTTAGTAATTTCTTTCTAATTCACGTGCCTGTTGGTTGTTTTTTGCCTTAGTTAGAATTTTCTTTTTAAATTTTCATTGATTTACTTTAATTCATATCAAATTTTGCAGTGGCGATATTCTTTATTAAAATATTATAATAAAATTTACTTCATCTATTTGAATTGTCAAATTTTCTCTTCTACTTTTATTAATCTAATTTAAACATTCACCTGTTATATCTTTTCCTCTTTCCCCTTGTAAAATTTTGTCCTACATCATATATTTCCAATTTTTCCTTATAAAATTTAACTTAAACAATATTCAATTACACATCTTAACTATTTATGAGACAACCTATATATACATACTATTTAATTTCCAAAGACAATTCGGCATTATACTTTCCAAATTTCCATGCACATTTGCGTAGTGACTACCTGTTAGTATATATAAAAGAAGGACCTGGAAGAAGATTTTGTACTTTTCCTTATTTCACAGTCATACTTATCAGAAGCTCATGTTTGTATGATTCATCCGGTACATTGTGATATCTACTGTACAGTACATTTTCACTTTGTGTATTCTTTTATATAATTAATTTTTAGCCTTATGTCAATTATATAATTGCTTTTACAGTGAATATTTGTGAATTAAATTTTCCAAATGTTGTGTCTCGGGGACTTCAATTGGGTATTGACGATAATGATTTATGAATTAAATTATAACTTTATATTTACTTTATTAAAATTAATTACTTTTTTTCTATAATATAAGCTTGACTTCTAATTCATTAATTCTCCGTAATATATCTAGACAATTTTTATTGGAGTAATTTAATATCAATAGCAACTTTTATTTTTTTACGAAAGTTTATATCACAATTATTTTCATTTTATAAAAAGCAAAAATTATGCCATTAACAAATATTGTGATTTATAGGCACCAATTAATTAATTAACATCTTCAACTACTAATTAATATCGTCAATTATTATTTTTTAAAGAATGAAATATATATTGAAGATAAACAAAATGACAAGATAATTATAAACTAGTTGATTTACATATTTATATCAGCTTGACAATTTACACGAACCGATCTAGCATAATGCAATGTTCACTGTGTTACAATGCACAGAGTAACTTCGAAGATGCTCGAACTTGCGTTGGTCTTTGTATGCCAATATATGCTCCAAACTACGCAGGCCTCCAGAAAGGCCATTGGGGTAATATTCTACCCTGAGTGGAACATCAACATCAACGACTTGGCATTTGGTAGCGAGTCAGGAAGCATTTACACAGCGTAAATTGACGTTTCTTTAATCATATCCAAGTGTTCTGAGCAATGGGCTCCTCAAGCTTGAATCAGGCTTGGGCTTGATGTTGTTGGTCTTCTGATCTGACTTCTCCTAGTATCGTTAAGTGCAAGGGGAGTGATAAAGAACTTTGACCCAGAAAAAAGAATTGAGTGGTAAACAACTGTTAGAAAAACGACACGTAGAAGCAATTGGTGATGGTTGTCTGCAACATCAGATTTTATAATCGTTCCTAACATTTACAGATAGAATTGATTCGATTGACTACATTATAAAAAAATTACGTACCAACAAAGATTATTTGATTTGTCGATTATCAAAGATAATACTGCTAGCTTTTGAAACAAAAAATTCAGGTTAGACGAGATGTTGTGGAATGATTTCCTCCATGTTACGGTGATCAGGCCTCTCTCCTGACGAGAAACCATTTTTCATCACGGTAGTTAACCATATGCTCAATTGTGTCAGTAAAGGCCCACTCCTCGACTTTCGATGCATCCTTTATTTTAATTAATTTATTTTATTAAAATTTTTTCATATATTTATTTATTTATTAATATGTAAATAAAGTTAAGTATTATAAAATTAAAATATTTTAACAAAAACAGGTACTCCAACTCAACTCTTTGTCATCTTAGGCCTCCTCAAATTTCAATCGAAGTTTATATTTTTTACCCAATAATAATTTTATCTACGATTTTACAATCGGTAAATGGAGAAAGGGTAAAATGGTCAGATAGCTTGATGGTAGGGTACAAGAAACAACTAGTGGAATCTTAGCATATTATATTCTGCTTATCCTAAAGGAGAAGATCTTCTGTGTAACACTCACACCAATAGCGTTACTTCAAACCAAATTTTTTACCTCCACGTCTCGTAAACCCGAACCCAGCTATAATAACACCTTAGTGGGGCCCAAAGTTAGCTTGAATTCGTGGGCCGGCAACACATACTAGAATATCCTTTTCTCAATTTCGTTCTGATAAAGTAAATCGATTTTTATAAAATAGAGAGAAGCTTTTTGTTTATTTGACATTTATTACCTCTTGAAGAGTTCGTGATCAAAAAGCTATCGCCTTTTTCTCTTATCGGCTTGGTTTCACAAGGTATTTACCCTTCTTGATTGATTTTATCGCATATCTTCTTCAACCCCTTTTTATCAGTGTATGTTTGTGATTCTATCGTCAATTCTGCGGCGTCATCAGTATCAGTAATCACTGATTTTTGAGTCCGGTAGTAGGTTATCATGAAGTCTTTGTATCATACTTGTTTATCTTAGCTAATGCCTGTTTGACTTTCTTGCAGAAGAAAGGATCTTTCTTTTTAAAATCTTGTTCTTGTTTTTACCTAATGATTGCAATTGACGTTTTCTGCTGTTGTACATATTTCGCTTCTTCCATTTTCTCTCTGGGGAGTATTCAAGTTTGTATCTTTTGTATTTTTGGCTGATTAATTTTGTACACCACTATCATGGCTTGCGTCTTTGAGGATGGTATGATATGTTTACAGATGAATACCCACATGGACCTGAATTTTATAGACAAGAAAAAGACTTATTGTATATGTGCTCCTAGTTGTGTTTACGACATCGGATTATTTGATCAATACATTGAAAAGAAGAAATTGCACAGAAAAACTAAAGGAAAGTGTTTTGACTTGATTTTGTGTGGTGATGATTTCAGGAGTGATGGCGAAGAGTTGCTTCAAGCAAGAGCATGATTTCGGTACATGCTTATGATTTCTAGGATTCTTGTTTAGGTATACCAACTTGCGCATTATGTTGAGCTCTTGACTTGTTTTCCTCTTCAGAGAAGAGACGCGCGGAAGCTGCTCGAATCAGGGAGAAATACCCAGATAGAATTCCGGTCAGAGTTTAACACGAGTTTGTATTATAAGTTCTGTTGTTCCTTCTGGTGAATGCTAGATACTTTGCATTCATGCCTGTGGTCTATTTATACGAACAATTTGTAGAGCAAATATTGAGAGTTGGGGCTGTAGGAAATCAAGGCCTTAGCAAATTTTGGTATTGGTAGATAGATCAGTTTAAGTTTGCATCTTCCATTTGGATTTGCATGAGAGTTTAATGTTCTGAACTTAAAATGCATTTTTTAAAGTAGCAAGAAGGTTGCTGAAATGAGGACACTCTGATTTTAGAAAAACAAAGTTGGCCACTCCTCATGCTCTAGCTTGTTTTGTCACCTCTCTGTGGAGAACAAATTAGCTATGCTGAAAATTTTTGGCCTTTTTTGGCTTGGTCAAACTTATATTTGATTTTCTTATTTGCAAAATACTTAGTTACTTGTGCCACATTTAGTTACATGTTTAGATGCAAGTGCGATTTTTTGCCTCAGAAAGTATGGTATGTGGGGTTTATATCCCAGATATTTGGTTATTATTTCCATTGTATCAAATTAATAGAATGTGCTTGGTTGATTTTATCTTGTCTATTGGTCCTCAATCTGACTTTTGTTTGAATTTTATGCTTTTAAGGTGATTGTTGAGAAGGCAGAAAGAAGCGACATACCTAATATTGATAAGAAGAAGTAAGCATATATTTTAATGCAGTCATTGTTACATGTTTTATTTCTATCTGTTCTTGCATCAAAGTCCATCTATTCACATTAGTTGTTTTCTCTACTCTTGAATGAAACCATTAAGGTTGAGCGTTACCTTATTCTGTGGCATAAGATTGTTGAGTTTTTCTTTTTTTGATAACAGGGGAATGGCAGCCACCATTATTTGGCATGTAATAGCCCTAAAATCACTTGGTCCAAATAGCTGTTAAGAGGTCTGATGGACCCAAGAAGCTCAAACACTTAACTTTTGGGGAGTCTGTGACTCAAACTTTAAGATCTAATATTGGAGATTTTTAGGGATTCTCTTCTAACCACTGGAACCACCCCCTAAAGGGACTTGTTGGATCTCTTTTGTTCTTAAAACCAGTTAATGACTTTCCTTTTTGCAATCCTCATATATATAGTACAATGCTAGGTCAGACCTACATAAAATCTCTGGTGATGGTACATGCTGAAAATTCTTACATGGTCCCCTTGGTTGAGGGTGAAGAAAGGGTTCATGGGGTTGGTGTTGTGCTGAAATTGAAATCCGAAGAATTGATAATATATCCTCAAAGGTCACTACTTTAGATAAAGCAATAAACTAGATGACTTATGAAGTAAATCAAGTTTTCTAGTTTATTTGATTTTCAGACACACGTCATTTGAAAAAGTGAGAAAGCTGAAGCCGTGAATCCATACATTTGTCTCTTTCCATATATGCTGATGGAGCCATGGTTATATAGTTGTGAAGATACGGCATTCTAAGACGGTTTTAAGCTTCTTTGGTATTCTGTTGGACTGGCAAGAAACTTTCTCTTTGCCTGTGTCGTCAATTTCTGGTGTCACATTTTAGTAACGACGCCTCTTAATTGAACTTCTCGTATAGTTTGAGTTCTTTTTTGCTGTCCCCTTTATTTTTTGGCTTCTTAACTAGCTAGAAATCTTCTTGCTCGTTATTTCTTATCACTGTTCATTTACTGCATTTTACTTCATTCTCACCATGGCAATTCCATTATTTATATGATGCTTTGGTACTTAAGGTAAATGGTTGATTCTGGGCACTAATTCTTGCTCTGTGATTGTTGACCCTGAGATTCTTTCCTTTATTTAACTTGGCTGTTGAAATAACAGGTACCTTGTCCCAGCGGATCTAACTGTTGGACAGTTTGTTTACGTTATCCGCAAAAGAATCAAATTGAGTGCTGAAAAGGCTATCTTTATTTTTGTGGATAATGTCCTTCCGCCCACCGGTAAGCTATAACATAGCTTGTTGTTTTATATATTTATTTATGTTTAATATAATGAAAAATAACCTACATGTTTGTTGTTGTACCTGGCATTTATAGGTGCTATTATGTCTGCTATTTATGAAGAAAAGAAGGATGAAGATGGGTTTCTGTATGTTACGTACAGTGGAGAGAACACTTTTGGGTCCCATATCTTACCGTAGACTTGTTTTCCGGGGCTTGTCTTTACTGGTTTCTTCATATTGGTCGCACGATTGTCTTCATCACCACGAGCTGATAGTTTTTATTTTTCTTTTCCTATTTGAAATTCAAGAGACTTGGCAGTGGCAATCATGTATAGGTACAGATTGTATATAAGCTCTAAGAGCACTTTCTTATGTAAGGCTTCTGACTTCATCTTTATAAATAATTCATCTCAAGAGATTTGGTGTCTCTTGGCTCGAAGGTTGCGATTTTGGACGTTTAACAACCAATGATGAGCTGAAAGTTCCTTAGGTATGTTGATGATAATGGAATCAATAGCCTATTCTTCGAGACACTGTGGAACCAAAACTTTGTTTCAGAACTTATAATTATGTCATAAGCGAAGGGTTGAAAACGAGTGGGCACTGAGAAACAACATTTGAATAAATTATGAAATTAGTTGGTAACAATATCAAAGTGAGGAGTTAGTCGATTTTGTAAATTGGTTATGTTTAAATCTTGTGCTTTGGATTTTTTCCAAGAGCTTTTAATGAAAATTGGCCTTTCTGCTCAATGTTTCATGTTTCTGGAATTTCGAGGACGTCGCCTCCTTGATCTACTAAATAGTGCCCAGTTGATAAAGACCCTATGGTGTTAAGAGTGATCTTTTAAAAAAAACAAAAAAAAGGTATTAAGAATGATAACTCTTGGTAACTTTCGGGAAGGAGTTTGATGGACTGAATCCATATTTTGGTCAACCATCGATCGAAGTGTGTCGACTGCCCTTATCACCTCCTCTTTTGTTACCATAATGTTATTAAGGAGAACTGGTTAAAATGATTAGGGTTATATGTCGTTCTTGGTTGTTTTTAAATCTTAATATTTGATGTTTAATTGGCATGTGTATATTACAGTATGTTTTCTAAATATTTGTGTGTTTTAAAGTGTTCTTTTAGATGACAATCATGTGTTTAGGACTTAGGATTGTATTATTGTTATTGTTATTGTTTTTATTTTTTTAATTGTTTGATTATTTTAGAGTAAGTATTTGATCTGAATATTATGTTTCAAGAGTTGTTTGATATGTTTGTTAGTGAATGGAAACATAAAAAAGTGAAAAAAAGATGAAGAAAGACTTTGAAGAATAAGAGCATGCACAATGGTGCATGCAAGCAGCATGGAGATGAACCATCTGGCACAATTGTGCATGCAAGCAGCATAGAGATGAACCCTCTGACATAATAATGCTTGCATGCATGTGGTGATGCATGATCATGCATCTTCAATGCACGACTGTGCACAGGCAATTTTTAGGTAACAAGATTTTTGTATTCTTGATATTTTGGGGCTATTTTTGAAACAAAAAATAAGTGGAAAAATCAGAACCCTAGAAAGCTCAAGAGTATAAAAAGAAAAAGAAAACATCAAAAAGTAGGTTACACATCATAAACGAGGAGATCAAAGGTGGAAACATCAAGATCAACTTCAATTTTCCAAAATTTCCATATCTGTCTTCAAGCTATTTTCTTTCTTTTCTCTTCTTATATTTTATTGTCTTGGATGTTAATTCTGATTAGTGTTGTGTTGAATATGATTATGGATTTCTAAATCCATATTAGGGTTTATCCTTGAATTCTTTTGTATAACTTTATCTTGTTGAATTTAATATATTAAAGCTTTATAGTATTTTTCATGCTTATACTTGATAAGAAATTGAGAGATTAAATCAAAGTTATATATGTTAAGTTGCATAGCAAGATTTGATACCTTAATAGACTTCTAAATATCAGATTAATAAATAATGGAAGAGAGATCTTAACTGTGAGTTAATTATCTTTAGGATTGCTTCAAATCTAATTGAGTAGTTAGGAGTAGTTTTGTGAATTGAAAAGTTGCAATTCAATTGTTATCTATTTCAATTGGAATTACTTGATTAAATCTTGAGAGAGGATAATAAAAACCTTAGGATATCTAGGATCAAGCGTAATTGAATTAACAAGATAAAGGGAAGACAAAACAAAGATAGAAAAATCCCTACATTTGCATGATTGATTAACTTCGTTCTTAATGCTAGCTTCATTTATTCAATTGTTTAGTTTTATTAGTTTATTTTATCTTCGTTTAATTATTTTGATTCAATTAATTCAATCTTTTATTACCTTATACAAAATGCATTCAAGTTGTTCGGTGACTAATTCAATCATCATGGAAACAATATCTTGTGTACTACAATACATGTCCATATACTTGCGGTAATGCATACTTTAAAATGAGAAAACATTAATCCTTTTATGATTTTTCTAATGCAATTATGTTTATTATGCAATCAATACATCTTGAAGTATTATATGTTAGAGTAGTGATCTAAAGACAATCATCTTTAGCACTTTTGTACAAACTTTATTTTGATTAATAAAGCGGGAGGTAATTTTTATTAATTTGATGTTCATTTATGTATGAATTGATGTCTATCTGAAATCAAATTAATGAAGTCCATGATACATAATATAACATGAAGGAAATCATGATGAGATCATGATAATGAGATTCCTATCACGTTCAATTATGTTAGTATCTAAATTATCCCAAGTCATAGGATTAATGAGACAGGACATTGTTAATCTGGATAGACTAGCATATGTTATACTCCTTGATTTGATCAAGCAGTGGATCTCATAAACTGTAAGTATGAGATGTTTAGAGTTAACACGTGAATGCTCACTAAGAGTAGTAAGTACATCGGATGACCCGCTATGAGATTATCATATGGATAATCTATCAAATGTCAGTGATTAATCTCATTATAGCAATGATGTAAATATCCTTAGACTTGAGGTACTCAAAGATATCAAATGTCAGTGATTAATCTCATCATAGAAATGGTGTAAATATCCTTAAACTTGAGGTATTCAAAGATATTTTGGATAATGATCCTACATTTTGACACCATTCCTTGTTGCTTCAAGATGAGGTCACTCGTAAGGCGATGATTGGGTATAGCTATTGGTATTCGAAGGTAATTGAGTAGCTAATAAAAGATTCACCACTCTTGATAGAGGGAGATGATACCCACGACCTCTTGTCGGGGTCATTACTCGGGAGTCTCTGTCCAGAGCAATTATGCGTCATGAAGAGAGTCTTCAATGACACAAAGTAATGAGATCCTTAGGACAAGAATCAATTAGACTAGATCTGATATATTCAGTCTAGTGGCAGTTAACACATAGCTCATATTCCGAACCAAGTGGGGTATAGGATGGTGAAGGGATGAATTACACAGTAATTGACTATGGAAAGGTTCGTAAATTAGATAATTAATGATCGAAGAGTTCGAATGTTAATCCACTTACATTATGGTAAATTGGCATCATGAAACCCTTCATGATTTGCTCAGATTAGGAGTTAATTCAAGTAACCAAAATAACTGAAAACCTAAGGGTCACACGCATAAAAGATCGGATGAAAAACAAAGTGTGCATAGCTGTCATTTAAGCAAACCACGATTGTGGTTGACTGACTTAATGACAGGTGGTACATAAGTGAGTTCTTCACTTATGTACACACAAATTTTTAGCCAAAAACACACTCAATAGAGAGGCTAAGGGTCCAAAAGAGTTCTGGAAATTGAGAGCCAAAAACACACTAAATAGAGAGGCTTAAGGGTCCAGGAGAGTTTTGGAAGTTGAGAGAAGTGATCTTGAGATTTGTTCATTCAATTTTAAGCAATTGTTGCGTGAGATTAATTGCATGTGACTTAGTCTTGATCTAACTCTCACTTAAGCATCTACTTGAACTCATCTTGTTTGGTGCTCTAAGCACCCTTACACATTGATTTTTCTTCATCTTTGTGTGCTTCTAAAGGCCTAGGAAGTTATTTAGTGTTTGCTACAACCCAAATAGAGAGAAGATTCAGGAAAGGAGGAGTATTTGCAAGGTACATATTCTGTAATTTCATGTTCTTATAATCTATTTATACATGCACATAGATTCTGGATTCTCTGGGGATGTCGTGGGGTTGGAATTTTGATTTCGACACTTCCGCTGCCTTGCCATGCATGTGATGCATGGACCCATGACTCCCTAGCATTATAGAAACTAAAGTATGTTATCATAAGGTACCTTTAAATCTAACATGTGGATACTGTTCGTGCTTACACTTTTGGTGATCTTTATTTTGTAAAGGGTAGTTATGATCGAATTCGCTATTACTTTGAGTACTAAGAACTAGCATAATTTTATGTAATTTCTTTTATTTCAGGATATTCTTTAATTAGTTTTATCCTACCTCTTTTTAATTTAATACTTGTCTTTGTAAAAAACTTTACTAATGCATTTTCATGTCATTTGGTTTGATATCATATAATTATAGCTGCATCAAGGTATGAAAATTTGCCTCAAATAGGTGCAAGTTGTAATAATTTAGAATCTTTTAAGTTATTAGTGTGAATACATAAAATGCAAGAGGCAATATTGTTTGTGGTTTAGAAGGATAATTAATAGAAGGTTAAAATTTCCTTCACTTGTTACTTTCTTATTATTCATAGTATTTTAATTCAATATGTTCTATGTTCCTTCATCTAAATTTTTAACTCATTTTCTAATATTTATTTTCACTAGTAGATTTTTGGGATTGATTGTGGTTGGTAGCCAATTCCACTATTAAAAGTAGTAACTTCAATTGTTTTAAGAAAGCATATAGGAAAGCTACAAATAAACATTTATATCATAATTGCTTTTGGTGATAAAAAATGCACATTACTGTAAGAGGGGAGCTTACAACTTAAAAAAGGTGATCTTTTTGAAGCCCCCTCTTCTTACTTAAGGATGTTGTATGTAAGAGTCCAATGACAAATTCTTAATCAAGATGTATGTGATGAATCATTAGCATATGTGAGGATACTATTAACTATTTCTTAGAAACTTTTTCTTTGAGGATATTGAACTAGTATTTAGTGAACATTTTATAGATGCTCTTTTAATCATTAGCTTCTTTTATTAATTATCTCACATGATGATATGGTGATATAATTAATATAAACATAGGTAGAAATATGATATATGTTGATTTTATTGCTTATACACCTGGTATGTGCTTTATATGGAAAGAGTGTAAAGGTATTGTTCATAGATTCAAAAATTTTATTTGATGATGTTTTGATAATTTAGCAGAAGCTAAAAGCATATATTCTCAAATTTGTTAAGAGAAGGCATTATGTTCAATGGTGAAACAATAGTAGTATTTTCTATTATTATAATATGGAGTATATTTAATATGTTTTATTCGTATAGTTATCATGATCCTTACTTCTTTTTTATATTCCCTATATTGCCTACTCATATTGTTAAGGATAATCATTATCACAATAGTAATTTGTTGACATTCATTATCTTATTCTTTGAATTTATCTTTTTTGTTTGAATTTGTTAAAGATAACCATCATATTGTGATGATAATAATCCTTAACAATATTAGTTTTTTTAAATATTTTATATAAATAGTTTTTATACTTTTAGTAAAGTCATACATTTAATATAAAAATATCACACATTATTATGATTTTATATGGCATAAAAGCCTTTTTTTTCCCTATTCATGATAACAACCTTTAATAACTCATAATTTGTGACAGTAGCATAAGCCTTTTCCTCCTTCTCTTCCTCTGTGCAACATACTTTTTTAGTTAAATTGAATTCCAAAGATTACTTGACACGGAATATTTAGCTTATTCCCCTTCTAAATTATCAATGTCTAGATAAATTTATTTATTCAAATTTCTCTTCACTACGTTAAACTATCCCTTAACCTTAAATAACCAATTCGACTTATGATTCCTAGTTCAAAAAGGATCAAATATTACTCTTATGGATACTTTTCTCCCTTACCGAAGATTTATTTTCACATGTTATTAGTTTAACATCATCTTATGATATTTGACAAGCATTATCAAATGAATTTGATTCAATCTCATAAAAATAGGCAACTTCAAATTCACATAGAATTGCATGAGTTGAAAAAGAATGATTTTACTATCTAAAAGTATCTTCAGAACACAAAGGCTTTAGTTTATAAGCTTGCTGTAGCTAGGAGATTCTTGTTCTCGGTATAATCCAATGCCATAATTTATTGTTATATTGGATTCGAATACTAGGAGATTCCTCTCCTTGGTATAATCCAATGCCATAATCTATTACAATGTTGGATTCGAATACTATAACATTGTTATAGCTTGTGTCCTCATCTAGTTTTGTTTTCTGAATTATATAGAGAACTTATGGATCACGAGATCCTTCTAAAAAGCTTTCATATTACCCTAGTTGCTAATGTCATTGTCAAGCAAAAATCAACTCCAATTCTTCATAAGCAAAACTTGATTAATAACTTCTCGTAAAAATAGAAACAACAATGGTCCTTGAAAGAATCATAGACTATGTCAAATATGCAAGTAAAGGAACCATATAGCTATTATTTGTTGTTATAGCTACTAATCTCAATCTTGTCCTCCCTATAATCTATAAGCATACATAAGTAAATTTAAACATCAATCATATCCTTTGCCTTAATATATCTCACCACAACGTTCTTTTGTCAAATCTCCAATACGTTGGTATTTGAATACATGCGCTAACTATCATGCTACTCAGTATTGCAAGTGAGTATCATGATAATGATGATCTACATGTTCGTAATAGGAAAGGGTTTACCTACATCCCACACGAGTACTATTTTCGTACCCTTAACTTATGGTAAATTCAATTCAACTAATGTCTTTTATATTTCACATTTAAATAAAAACCTTTTATTAATTCAAAAATTCTTTTAATAACTGATGTTTCTTTGAATATTACTCAACCTATTTTTAATAATCCATATTCACTCATTTAAGTATCGAGTGAATATGGATTATCTGCTCTCTATTAATCTAATCTCAAATAAACTAATTTGGTTGAGCGTACCTCTGTACATATTTGGCATGCTTGACTTAGTCATCGACAACTAGGAACTACTTCTAAAATAGTTAAAATTTTTAATTTACCCTATTCTAGGTCTTATTATTCTCCTTTTTCTTCATGTTTCTTAGGAAAACTAGCAAAATTCCTCTTCCTTTTATTATTAACAAGAGTCAAGTACCATTCCAAATCATACATTAAGATGTTTAGGTTCTAACTCCTATCAAGATTAGTGATAGGTCTATATTTACATATTATTTGAGGAACTATTTGTAATTTAACATCTCTGTATTGAAGTCATTGCAAAGTTAACTTAAGGGGCAACAACTTTGTAGAAGGCATCAGAGATCAATTTAAGTTTAAAGATGCTGAAAAGTGGATAATTAAGCAACAAGACATCTATATGGGTCCATGTTAGGCCTTTGCTAGGCCCATGTTGAAGAACAATCAGTGGTATTTGAAGATCAATAAGCAATATAAAGAAACACAACACCAGCACGGGTTTGTGTCTTACTCTTTTTTCATAACACATTTACATGTCTTGCACCATGTTCAACTACTTGGGAAGCTTTGTTAATCATTATAAGACATAGTCTTAACATAATTTCACCAAATTTAGGACTCTATTATATAACCTTATTTGTATATAATCTTATTAGGAGTCATTAGAGGATCATTTGGAGGTGGAAGATAGCTAGTGACAGACTCTGGGCAATTACTTTCCATTAGTTCATAGTTTATGGTTTCTTAATACAAAGCAGGAGGGGTATAAATTAAAATTAGAGGAGGAAGCTTGCGATAACTCTTCTTCCATCTCTTTCATCTCTTCTTAATGTTAAGATTATTTTATTTTTATTCTATTTTCATTATATGGTTTATATTAGATATTTCAATTATCAATGTATGATTTATTATTATCAGATTGAACTTATTATTCTCTTTGACCTTAATCTTGGATGTTGGAAGTTGTACGATAGTCACCTTATGTTTTAGTGGATCCTAGACTGGTGGGGTAACTAAATAGATTACCTAAGCTTAATGAGTTTGATTAGGTTAAATTATGCATCGAGAGGTGGAATATACCTAATTGAATATACCTGTGTCTCTCTCTCGAGGGCATATATATCTTAAGTTAATTATTATTTCAACAATAATAATCAATCTTGCATGATAATTGAATTATCTTGTTTTTTTTTGTTTATTAAATTAATTATCTTTCATAAAAGCTTGTTTTCTTTAGTTTAAATGCTGGCTAGGATTAATAAGTTTAACAGTTATAGTCCTTATAGGATCGATACTTTAGAATAATGTAGTTTTAATAACTTGATCAAGTTTTTGATGTTATTGTCAAGGAATATTTAGTTACTAGTTAGTTAATTTTAACTTTATTATTTTGTTTTCTCATAATTTAATTCTACATGTAGCTTACTTAGCGCCTAACTCGAGCTAAAGATATTTAAATGTATGTTAGGAGGAAATCTAACAATCTAACTTTACTTTTATTTCATTTTAGATTTTTAGTCTTAGATTTCTACTAATTTTTTTTGTTTAATTTCTTTTATAGGATCTTCTGTTATATTATCATGCACCAACTATGTATATAATTTGAGGGAGATTTATCTATCTAATTTGTCTCTCATACTTGCTTTTATTATCTTATCTGTTTGACATTAAGGTCAATGTCATGTTTAAGTGTGTATGTATAGGTGGTGAATCTAAAATTTTTACTTAGTTGTGTTTGTGTGTTTAATGTGTTTTAGGTTTAGATCTTTTATCTTCTTTTTGTTTTTACAATGTTTTTAGGAACTCAAAAATTACTTTAGGTTGAGAACATAAGTGTATAACTAATTCTAAGTTTGATTATTAAAATTAAATTCATAATACAATTAAGTGGTCGCTATGCAATCTTGACTTTATGAATGCTAGTAAATCAAATTTAATAAGTAAATTTGCTTTGATTTAATTTGAGTATCTTATGAGAAATTGAGACTTTATGGAATATTTTTTTTCCTTTCAAACTAATACCTTCTTTGATTTTGAATTCTAGAACTTAAATTTCATCTTTTTGAGATTACATACGAGATATGTATAAGCATTAAAATGATAAAGGAACTTAGGATTTAGTTTGAGACAAATTGACTACTTCTTATATATTAATCCATTAGTGAGCCCCTTTAAGCCTTATATGAAAATTTAGCCTTTTTCTTAGTACCTTGTAGAACTTGAGTTGAAAAGAAATATAAGTAATTGCATCCTAATTCATGATTAATAGAGCTTTTTTTTATGAATTGATATAGTTGTAAGGGATGGTATGTAAAGAAATAAGTTTGAGAGAGATGGTGAAACATATAAATTAACAATGTAAAATGGAAAATTGATGCCAAATCAAATAAATAAAGAAAAAGGAAAATATAAATATTTGTTAGGGTTTTTGTGTGATTGACAAGAACGAAGAGAAAAAGGCTTATTGCAAAGATATGATGAGTTATTGAATTAATGTATAGATATTTCTCTTGATTTAATTATTCTTACTCTATTAGTTATGAATATTTTATTTCTTTTATCCCCCTGGTTAACCTACTTATCCCTTTGGCCCCATTACATCTTTGTTCAAGAACTTTTGTTTTTTCTTGTATATATCTATTAAAGTATTGGAGATAGAGGATTTTCAAGCATATGGTAAGTTCAATTTCGTAAAATACTAGAAGTGAAACTTACCCAAATTTTAAACACTTATGTGAATGAGTTGTACCTTCTGAGGAAAGTATCAAGTTGAAGTATTTGAGCTTAATGAAGGAGGTAGAATAGTATTTGCTTTGTATTGTTTTTATAGTGATGTACTTAAGAGTTGTTAATTGTTTAATTTTTGCAATTCAATTAAGACTTGAATGTGTATATCTTGTATTACTAATTATAAAGTTAACTCCTATTTGTAAGTTAATATTTATTGGTATCATTTAAGTAAAACCTTAGGATACTATAACTCGCTTGCTAGGGACACCTAGGGGTTTGAAGACTTATAACATATGTTAAATGTCTCTATACACCTAAAAAGGTGAAATAGTTAGTAGAGTTTAGTCATCTAGGGTGTTTAATGTCAATTACTTGAGGACAAATAATAAGTTAAGCGTAAATGAATTTGATAGATCTATATTTATTTATTATTTATTGTTAAATTAGTTGTAATTTAGCATCTTTATAGTATGTTTCATAAAGATTCTATGATGTTTTCTATTTTTAGTTTATTGTCTTCTAGGTATTGATTTGAAAGAAAAAAATCTTAAATTTGATTGAAATTTCTTCATATTAATCCAATTGAAAGGTGGTAATTACCTAATTGAATGTACTTTTGTGCATCAAGAGGGGGTTTATATATTTAGGTTAATTTTTATTTCAACCATAATAGTCAATCTTGTATGATAATTGAATTATCTTGTTTTTGTTATTTTAGTAATTTAATTATCTTTCATAAAATCTTGTTTATTTAGTTTCATAGTTTAACTAGGATTAGTAAGTTTAGTAGCTACAATCTCATTGGATTGATACTCTAGAATACTACAGTTTTAATAACTTGCTATAACTAATTTTATGCACTTGTAGATAGATTTGATCAACTAGACCATCATTATGTCTTATTATTTATTAATGATTTTATTCGGTATACCTTGGTGTTTCTCATTAAAAATAAACATGATGTTTATCTTTGTTTGCTCTAATTTCAATCTAATGTTCAATGTCAATTTCATACTCCAGTCAAAGCCTTTCATTTTGATTGGGGTGGAGAATATCGAAAAATAAAGAACACTAGAATAATTCACTTATAGTATGTCTATATACTCATGAACATATTGGCATGACAAAAAGAAAAATCAAACATTTTGTTGACATTACTCTCACTTTACTTGCTTATGTTCTTGTTCCATTAAGATATTGGAATTATGCTTTTGAAATGAGTCTAATATTAATGAATAGTTTGCCCTCTTTAATCATAAATAAAAAATCACCATATTTTCATTTAAATTATTTGGAATTATACCATTTGGCTATATTATTTACCCTTTTTTGGCCTTATAACACTAATAAATTTTAATTTGGAACTAAAACTTATATTTAACTTGGAAATATACCTTCTTATTTAGCTTTCTTCTATCTTGATATTAACACTAATAGTTTTTACAATGCATAACCCATTAAGTTCAATGAAATAAAGTTTACATTTTTAGAGAACATCCATTCACAAGTGGCAAAAAAGGAAAACTCAATCCTTTGGCTCAATTTGTTAAGGTATATAAAACTATAATTTAACTCCTATATTAACTTGAAGTATGACATCATTATCTTCTCTGTTATCTGCTTCTTTATCTCCTCTTATCAATTTTAATCTGCATACTTTCATTTTGAACAAAAATATTGCCAAGTCTTCCTTCTTCTTTTCAACAACAATTAACAAAATCATATGTAGGTTACCTATTTAACCTTTACCATCTAACGCAAACATGAGACTTACCTAGTATTCTACCTTACTTAATATAACCAATACAATCAATAGCTATAACATCGTACTCACTTTATGCAATTTAGACCATCCACAATGAAGAAAATTCCAAGCAAACTCAATTTCTTTTATCTTGAATGGAAAATTCTTTGACCAAAGAGTTTTATGCCTTGCTATCTAATAAAACACAGAAATTGGTTCTTAGACCTCAAGATGCAAACATATTTGGCAATAAGTGGATCTTTAAAATTAAAATGAGAGATAATGGTATGATTGAACAATATTAGGCTCATTTTTTAGAAAAGGGTTATAATCAAGAAAGTGGTGTGGATTATGATGAAACTTTTAGTCATCACTATTTAACATTTTTATCTATGGACAACATTTGTGATTGGTAAATATACTAACATGACATATCTAATGCTTTCTTACATGGTTTTATGGATAAAGATGTTTTTATAGAGCGTGTTTTTAATGCCTCAATGAATTTCCTATGAAACTTGTATTTTATAGTTCTAAGGCTGACGCCTCTTTATTCATTTGACATTCTAGCACCTTTAAATTTTTAACCCTCATTTATATAGAAGATATTCTTGCTATAGGTTCTTCTCCATTAATAATTAAATGGTTTCTTTAACAAATTTGATCTCCTTTTCCAGTCAGAGATCCTAACGGCATTCAATATTTTCTTAGGTCATAAGCTATTTTTAGATCTTATAGTCTTTCTCTCACATAATAGAATTACATATCTGATTTAACTTCTTAAACACACATGGATATTTGTAAACTATGCTTTACTCTGATGGCATTTAGACTACCATTGAAAAAGTCTTTAGTGTTCCATTTAATAATGGTGTTTTATATAAAAACATTGTTGGTGACCTATAATATGTAACAATAACAAGACCCATCTTTTTATTTTAGTAAATAAATTATGTTAATTCATGAATTTTCTAACTTATGAATATTGAAAAATGGTTAAGACGCTACTGTGATATATTAAACATACAAAGAATTATGGTCTTTTCTTTTCCAAATCTTCATCATCAACCTTACAGTGCTTCTATGATTGTGATTGGGGCATATTTCCATGTGACAAGTGAACTATAAGTGGCTATGTAGTTTATATTGGTTCTAACATCATCTTATGGGATGTAAAGAAATAGTTAGAGACAGTATAAATCAATTGGTAATGCAACATATAAGGCATTATGATTTTGTTTCTTACTTGGTGAGATATGTTTTCTTTCTTTTGAATTGGTCACGTTGTGGTGTGACAACATTGGAGCTCTATATTTATATAATAATCTGTTTCATGCTAGAAATAAGTCTATTGAACTAAACTATTATTTTGGTTTATAAAAAAATCAAGCAAGGAATTTTACAAGTAAAATTCTTTTATAGTGTAGGTAAATTATTTGATATATTAACAAAGCATTTTGTTCGAATATTATTTAAACAACATCTAAAGAAACTTTGTATTTAAGAAGTTGAATGGTCAAATTGAGAGGGATGTTAGGGATAATCATCATCACTGTATCATTTCTATAACTACATCTCAATCTCTTTATTATCTTATTGTTTGTATTACCAAACATATTTACCAAACATATTTATCTTATTTTTTGTATTTGTATTTTTTAATTTCTTAAGGATAATACTCATCACAATCTTACTTTGATATTATGATCATAATTATCCTTAACAATATTTATCTTTTTGTTTATAGGCTATATATAAATGGCCTTCATACTCTTTGTAGCAATGAAAATAATATCATATTATACTGGTCAAAAAATGATACTATAACATGCATTTTTATATTGGAATAAGGTACTTACTGGTACCAACTCTTTCAATTAATATTGATCAACAATTGAAATATTGATCAAATATTAGTCTGAATTGTGTTTTGAAAATTTTCCAAGACTAAATTAGAAAAAACCTAAAGTTTTTCCTAAAACCAAACCTAATCGTCGACTTTCACTCTCATAAGCCTTTCCTCTATGTTTTCTAAAATTCATTTTTCTCTCCTCCGTTCACTAGAATACTCACCATCATCTACTCTCTATTTTCCTTTGCTCCAAACTTGTAGGCATTGATAGTTGTCTCCTTACTTTAATTTCTCTTTGCATTATCTCTTTACTGTAACTCTTTATCCTCTTTGTGATCTCCTCTTTGTTTATTGTCTTCTCTTCACCATCTCCTCTCCCTTGTCTCCTCTCTCAATCTCTTTTCTCTGTTAAGTTTCATCATGAGTTGTCTGTTGTCTCCTCCTCAGACCTCCAATTTGTTAGTCACCACTATCAATCACCACTACTAGTCGCTGCTATTAATTACTGCCATCAGCTCCTTTCATCACTCATCAACAAATTTAGCTTGAGTTGTAAAGCTAGGTTGATGATATATAAATTGCTACCAAATTTTTGCTATAATTATAAATATACTTATAACTAAGTTGAATGTCTAATGTCAAATTATAGAAATCCATTTCCATGAGAAAAAAGTTTAATAAACCAAATTTATTTTACTACATTAACATCTATTTACCTTGCAAAATCACATAACTTGAAGTCTATAGTGAATGCATGTTTGAAAATGATTGTTAGTGATATGTATTGTAAATTATGTGCACATAAAGTTGGATTCTTTTACATGACTAGATGGCTCTGTTTAAATGGTTTAATTATAGTGAGTGAAGAATGAAACATGTCATAGTTTTTAGAACTTAAAATATCTTTAATTTTTGATTGCTTATGGATTGAATCATTAATTGGGAGTATTAGAGTTTATTTAGGTGGACTTGAAATCTATGAAGTTTGGATTTAGTTTATAATTCTTTAGTTATATCATATGGAAGAAGAAAGTTATATCTTCTATTTAAGGAAAAATGACACTAGGATGTATACATCTTTTATTTCTAAAAATTAAATATTAGAATATAAATTTGGGAACTTGCATGAAGGAATTTGTTTTCAGGTCACGTTTATCCAAATTGTTTTACGTCTTCAATGTGAAAAATTTTGGCATTAGTCTTAACAATGTAGATTGACTTTTATTTGTTAGTTAATTATCTTCTTATATTCTTAATTATTTATTTTACTACATAGCATATAAATGGAGGAAAGTTTAAGTGTTCATGATAATTCAACCTCTTTAAGAAGATTTAATGATCTAGTTTAAGCTCATACGAGATTGGTTTTTAGTAATGAAGAACCATCCGATTTTTTTTTGTATTGTAACAAACATTTGAAAGATAGGAAATCACTAGGTTAAATAAATATTTAGCTGGGATTAAAGGCGATACAGAGCCTTGAAAGAAAGTTAGTCATGATATGAAATAGAAGATGAAAAAATTATTACCGAAATGTGAAAGAAAGAAGGTAAAAACTGAACTAGAAAAGTGGTAATGGAAATTATTTTTGTAGTGGTTAGAATGACAGTAGCATTATTGAAGGTGATATTCCTACCTAGTTACAATGTGTTACTTTACTTTTATAATGCTATAGAAAAGACGAAGGAAGCAATCAAAGCCTATAAAGAAATAGGCCTTCTTTATACACACCTTATCTTGTAGTCATCAATAAAAGATAGAAAAAATAACTTTACTCTCTGTTATTTGTTGCTGGAGCACTTTTGAGACCAAATGCCTATTTTAGACTAGGTTTTACAAAGAAAGTTGAAGTTAATAGGGAAATGCTATTAACTATCACAACAATTGTTTCACCTGAGATGAAGCAAGATCTTTTTAGCTCACTAATATAGGTATAAAAGGATGTGTGTAGTGATTTTAGGATGCCCATTTCAATACGTCAAAGAGACAAAATTTTCATTTTTTCTTTTTTTTTTTAATTTCACCTATATTTGATGTATATGTTAAATTCTATATATGCAATATAAAAATAAAACTTTTAACTATAGGTGTTTTTGTTTTAGGTATCACTTCTATGTTGCTATCTTTCTCAGCACGAACACTTGTTGTTAAACTTATGGACTTATATTATTCTTATTATATGATATTTTTATATAATCAATTGTAACATTTTAAGTACTTCGTATTATTCTTAGTTTTATTCTTGTATAGAATTAAATGATTTCTTTCTTATATTAATTATTGTTATTCTTTATATGAGAAATATGTGAAAAGTAATATTAATAAGAATAAAGAGATATTTCTTATATCAATTTACATTATTATAATTCGTTGAGACAAGGATGAAGTAAAATTCAAAATTATATAGAATAATATATTGAAAGATTATTTTGTAAATTTATAAAATTCATATATTATTTTATAATTTTTAAAAAAACCTAAAATGACACTTTGGTATTTTCCAGTACTAATACCATACCATACCAAAACTAAATGTGATGCTAGGTTTGATACGCTATTTACAACATTAGTTTGTATAGTTAATTTATTCAATATAATAATATACCATATTATATTCTATTTTTACAAATATTATAATAACAAGATAACTTCATAGATGTCAAATATTATGCCTAATATTAGGCTTGGTAAAAGTTTCCCTATTTATGTATTTAGTCTTGGTAAATGACTTCAAGGTTTGTCACTACAAAATTTTTTCTAGACGTCTTCTGTGCCTTTGGGTAAAAGTCTTAACTACAAGATTCATTTTTGGTTGGAAGAGGTGAGTTTGTTTATAAGTTCATAATGATTTCAAAATTTGACCTAACTATGACTATAAATTTTAGGTGTCTGATGTATCTAGCTCCAATATTAAAAAAATTTAGATGTATAAGGATTTGACCATTTTAAAGTTGAATAATTTCATAATGTACTTACACATATGAAAAACATGTTATTTCATATTATTGAAGAAATGTATATTGCATTTATAATATCTTTTGTTATGTTAGGTTTACATGAAGCTAAAATGTCCATGTAGCTTCTATTTTTAATTTTCAGAGATATAATCACATCAAATAGAAATACATATTTAGAAAGCATATTTCTCAAAGGGATATTGTGGCTTATAGATATCCTTCATTCTTACACTAGAACTTCATTATCAATTTGTAATTGTGTAATTTCTAATTGCTTCCTCGAACTGTTTCTCATCCTTCAACTTTATGCCAATTTCAAATTGAAAATCCTTCATACTAATAGTTAGATTAAATATAATAATTGTTCCACATTCATGTGGAATAATCATTATTTATTAACATACATATTATTATGTTTATTAGTTTCATAATCATTGCCCATATTTGAATCATATTCTTTATCATCTATTTTAGGATTCTTATAACCATGCTCATAATAGGGGTCAAAATTATGGTAGTTCAATTCTTGCATCCAGTTAAGCATTAATAACATGTCTTTATGATCATGTAACTCAATATTTTAAACATCTCATCAAATTTTCAAAATATTTGTAAAATGCAAAGGCCACTTGACATCTTTTGCCTTGTGACACCCCTTATAATACTAGCATGCTAAGTTTATGGACACCTATATACTCCTTCCTTATGATCTTTCCCCTAACATATTTTTTGTTAACATTTCTTTCCAACACCCTACTATAATAAAATTCAAAATTTATTAACATCTGTATTACAAAAAATTAGAGTATTAATTTCCAATATAATTAAAAATGAGCTACTTAGGCAACTTTTAATCAATATAACAAACAGATATTGTAAACCCCAGAACTTTCCCTAGTATGATCTAGTGAAGTCCTAACAAAAAAGTCCGAATCCTAAAATAGTTGTTTTAGGCGATGGTGATAATATCCAAGGTTTTGAAAACCAGATCGGACCGGCCGGTCTGATCGAAAAATGTTTGAACCGGCTAGTGGTCTGGTTTGGTTTCACCTAATTACCTCTATGTATAAAAACTGGCTGGTTTATCATTGAACCAACTGGTTTTTTGTAGAACCAGTCTAACCGGTCTGTCAAACTATAGATTTGGGTTGCTCAACTTTCACCTATTCATCCTTAAAAAGCTCTAGATCTTTCCTTAGAGAAACAGAGGATGTCGTTTGTGGGGGGGTGGGGTTGGTGATCGGAGTTGTCTTTAGGTTGGCGTTGATCGTTAGCTTTGTCCGGTCAGAGAATGCCTGATCTAAGCATCACATTCAACTTGTTAGTACTTAGTTTAAAATGAGTGAAGGGAGATATTTGGTTATGGGTCTTGGTGGTGTTTGATGGGTGTGTTTGTTTTTTAGGCAGCGACTGTGGCCCCTTTTACGAGAATGACGGTGTAAGATTTTCAAAAGATTTTGCCTCCTCAGTACTCTCCTTGGGTCGTCTTTTCCCACCGTCAAAATATTTACCTTTTTACCTCTCCATCTTTGTTCAAATCTTGTTTGTCCCTAGTCAGGTTACTAATTTGAGTATTTGTGACGTGACCTTAGTTGAACTGGCTTAATTCCTATCTTACAAAGATCTGGCCTTTTGTTGACGAGGTAAGTTGTTTCTGATATTTTAAGTTTTATATTAGACTTATATTTATTTATTATTAGTTCATTATATAATAATAGACATTAGTGTATTTTTTTATTTCAATAACATATTTTATTTTTACTTTTTTATAAGTTTTAATTCTTATTTATTATATACCAGTTTTATAGTGGTTTACTAATGGTCGAATCTTTGATCCTTAAACCTTTCTTTCGACTAATTCGATGTCCGCTCCGGTTTTTAAAACATTAATAATATCAGCTAACTCGATTTATTAATCGGAAGTCTCAAAAGCCTCAAAATTGAACCAACACTCCATAATCTCTTAAATATGAGTTAAAATGCATGAAAATGTTGAATGGGATGTTTAAAAACC
>JAOTAY010000190.1:34454719-34476219 GCA_025629805.1 Erythroxylum baracoense | reverse complement strand
TGAACATTATAGTATGTATTTTGCGACCATGATACTGTATGTATTTTGCGACTGAGATGTTGTTGCAACATTATGAACAAATTATGAAGTATGTAATTCTTTGTTGTTGTGAATTGATACTTATATATGTATGTTGAATTGTTATCCTATGAGATTGGTTGTGTGCTGAATGTTAAGAGGTATTATGATGTTTTGGTTGTGTTAAAATGTGTAGCAAAGGAGTTTGGTATGTAAAGAAATTTATGTTGGTTCGGGTCCTTTGAAATTTAGGTGAGAATTGTTTGTGAATTGATGAGTGAAAACAAGGAATGGGGTAAAAATGCGAACTGAAACTTTGATGTATAAACTGTACCGATCTAGGCAAAATTGGGCTTTGTGGTCTCCATGAAAGTTGTAGATTATCCTTTTAGCTTTCTATAGCTATAAAGATCAAAATTTTTGGATTTCAGATGCAGAAGTTACGACTCTTATAAGGTAGCTGGGTTTGGGTGCATTTATGCATAATTGACGTATGAAGTTGGCTGAAATGGTAATTTTATTTAGATGATTAAACTGTATTGATACATGCTGAATTAGGCAAAATAGTCTTCATGAAAGTTGTAGGTCTTGATCTTAGCTTTCCAATGATATATAGTTTGTAATTTTTGGATTTCTGGATTGAAAGATATGTTGATTGGAAGTAAGGATGTCTGAATTTGGAAAAGTCATGATCGTGAGGGGTGCGATCGCGACCGATGCGTGATCGCAACACGGGCGAAAGCGCGCGTTCGCGATCAGCCTGAAACCATCTGTGAATCGCGATCGCGACGAGGCACGATCGCGATGGGCTGAATTTTGCCCAATGTCGCGATCGTTATGTAGAACGATCGCGACTTGCACAATTTTTTTAAAAGTCGCGATCGTACTATGGTACGATCACGACTTGCCCACTCATACAGACCCTCATACACACCGTGACTTTTGGCCCTTTTGAATTAAAGTTTTCATTGTTAAAATTCAAATTGCTATTAATTCTTCTTACACCCAAATTAATTACCTTTTATTCATTCTTGGTATGGAGAAATTTTTATAAATCGTGGGGAAATATTTTTACCCTTCCTATGAATTTTCTTTGTTTAAAAAAATCATTATTATCTATTTCTTTTAATTTTATGTCCCCTCTTAAAATGTGGATTAATTATTTTATTAAATTATTTTTTTGAACAATTTAATTTTGTGTTAATAATTAGTCTACGATCCCACCACAAATTTTCTTTGCCTAGTCCTTAATGACATTTAAATGCTATAATTTATTTTATTTCATTGAAATGTTTCTAAATATATATGTATAATAAATATCAAATGGTGACACGTAATCACCATACAATCCGTATGGGGACCCAGGGCCAACAATAAGATTCTTTGGTGAATATCTTCATAATTAAATTCTATAATAGTATGGTTTTATGTAAGGAGGAAAATACAATATGAGATATTGTATAGTGTATATTTATTTTGTCTATGATTATGCATTGTACAACAACTTGCCTTTGATAGTTCTAATTAAATCAATTAGAAAAATTCTATAGTAGATATGGAATGCTAAGACTTTAAGAGGGTCAACGCTAATGATTTATGGATATTATGCCTAGCTAAAGCATATATAGTCCAACAAGTTTAAAACTAAATTGGATAATAGAAAGTTATAAGATCTCCAAATTGGTTGGATATAATCTTTTAAATTTTATTTAAAAAATGTTTGTTCGGATGATTAATTATAGGAGAATGGTTCTCAAAATAAATTATGGGAGTAAGATAAAGTTTGAAAAAGTTCAAATCTCATGTTTGTACTCCAAATAGAACTAGTTTGTTTATTGATATATTTGATATATAGTCTAAAAGTTAAGAGATGTTGAAAATTTTGCTTTCATGATATTTTCAAGGAATTTCTTTTAAAGAATATGAATTCAAAATATCTATAAAAAGGTTAATAGGAGTATAGTTATCATTCTTAGTGAGAGTATGTTATGACATACTATTAATAGAGAACAATAAATTTTTTATTTATTGAATATATAATAATATAAGAACAACTCTTATTAGGTGTGAAAAAGGCAATAACTTAATTCTGATAATTAAATCTATAGGGATAGATACAAAGTTGTTTATCTATTTTAGTCAAAGTACATGGATAATGTATTAAAGGTATTTAATATTTGAGATATATGGTAATTATGTATGAGTTAATATTTAAGTTCAAGATCATTAATATTAACATTATTTTGACAAAAGTAATTCATAGTTAAGGTATATTTTACTTAAAACAATATTATTTTGAGTTAACAAGGCATTACTGTAGCATCAGTTGATAATCAAATTTTAAAATTTTTTCATTCTGTGGAAATAATTATTTGGATTAAAAATTACCTTAGTAAAGTTAATACAGTTCCTTGAATTATTGAAACAATAATATACTATAGAACATTTAAGTCATTTGACATGTGAAAGCATATGAGGTCTCATCAAAGATCCTATTACATATTTAGGAATTTTTGTTTAATGATAATTAGGTGAAAGTTATAAGATTTAAGCAAGTAATCATAAAAGACAATCTAATAAAATTCTCTTATTAAACCACTGACCTAACAAAAACATGATCACCATATAATAATATGTATAAAATACTTAAGCATTCGCTTACTGTAAGTGAGAGATTATTGATTTTTGCCTTACAACCAATTTGTTGGTTTTTGATTTTATGATGTAATTAATTAAATACATTGTTTATATTGCTCATATTTGTTTAATTAAGTAACGTAAAAGATAAAGTTCATGAGTTAAATATATTTTGTAAATAAATTTATGATGAGATCAAAATCATGAGATTTTATATTGCATTTACATATCATCCCTAAATTATTCTTAGACAATTTTATATTAAAAATGGATATTATAGAGAGAAAATATAGCACATAAAATTTTTTTTATGAAGAAAGTAGTCAATCTTATAGACTAAAGTAAGGAGATATTCAAACAAACGTATAAGTGCTATTCAAAAATAAGTTCACAGAATTGGATCGATTATGAGGATCTCAAATGGAACATTACTTGTGTGTTTATAAATTTTCTCATTATGATGATTATATGGTTGATCATTAAACTTAAGATTTCTAAGGTATCTCAGATAGTAATTACTATATTCTGAGACTACTTATGATCTATTTTAATTAGAATAGCTCTGTTGGTAGTACTTAAATATAGTATGAACTATATGAAGACAGTTGAGTAAGTTAATAAATTTTTTATCACCTTAAAGTAATTAGGGATAATGTTCTACTATTCTTGATTAGTAGTGATTTAAGGAATTCTTTGGCCAGAAAAATTGAGATTTAAAAAGAATGCTTTTAAATATCATTATAAATTAATTAATAATTAGAAAGAACAAACATGATTGAATTCAAATATAGTGAACACTAATTTCTTACTCTATGTCTACTAGAAATATTAGATAATGAAAGAATTAAATTATATATTGTAACCATGCATGAATAAGTATAATCAAAACACTTTGATATTCCTAATATTTAGGTGGTCATAACATATTGTTAGTCATCAAGCTTGATCTATATATATATATATAATTTAATTAGAAAATTAAATATAAATGAAAGAAGTTTAATTTGTCTAATTATACTTATGAATTAAAATCATGCTTTACAATTATTGTCAAAATATTAGGAACCTAATATGCCACATATAAAAAACAATCTAAGAGAGAAAATTAATTTAAATTAAGTTAAACTTAGTTTTGAAATTCAAGAATTTTCAGAAATTAAATATGAGATATTTGATTTTATTAAGATCAAATTATAATTATTATTAAGTTAGATTTTAATGTAACTAATAGCCAAATTTTAATTAGAAAGAAATCTTATAATCTTCTTTTATAATGAGAACAGAAATAAATATCAGGGAGCCAGCACTCTTCTTTTTTCTTTATCCTAGAGTTCTCTTTCTCCACTTTATAGATACTATTAGAAGTTAAATATGTGAACAACTTATGATTGACAGTTCAAAAAAAGTTATAAAGGATTCCAAATCAAGTATATTTCAACCTTTTTATTAATTTTTAATTATTCAATTAAAGAAATCTTTAAAAATGTGTAATTTTTTTGTTATGCTTGTGATTCAATCATGGTTTATTTTCCAATGTTATGTTTATAAAAAATAACCATAGTGTTATAGAAAGTTCTTTTATATTTTTATCAATTGGAAGCTTAATTTGCAACTTTTGTCATTTATTCCCTTTCCAAAATCCACCTTGTCATTACTAATCAAGGTAAGTTAATCAGTATGAATGTTATTGGATGATCTCCATACAGAAAGACACGAGATTAATTACATGTAAGAAAGACATTTTTAATATGATGAAAAAAATTATATGATACTATAATCACTTGAAATTATGGCTTAAATAACTATGCTTTTATTAGTCATTATTTTTCCTCATTTGACCCTAGAAGATGTAACTCTGGAACTCCAAGATCCCTCAGGTTCCTACGTAGCCTGTACACTTCTGCGCAGAATGAATCGTCACATACTTGATTGGTCAACTGATGATTGATCGCTGGCCCTGCTCAGCATCAGGTTCCCAGTAACCCTCGGATTTTCTAGTAGCTTCAACTCTCACACTGCCGCTGGAAGCGAGGCATCCGTAGTTGATCCGATCAAGGAGCTTTGCCTATGGGGCTAGAGGATCATCGATAGGACAAATTTCCCATTTCCCCTCCTTTTGCGTGACTCGAACTCAAGACCTCCTGTAAGGGAAAGCCTTAAGTGAGGAGCTTACACTATTAGGCTACTCTTCGTTGTCAATTCCTTTATGATTAGGTATAACACTGATGCAACACCTTTTCTTATACGAAATAGCTAGCTCTCAAACAATTAAAGATATTAATATTCATGATTTCATCAATTACAAAATAAGAGAGAGAAATTATTATTTTTTAATGTGTGAACTCTCCCACCTCAATTAAAAATTGATAAACTATAACTAATAAAAAAATTAAGAGATTATTGCTATATCCCTCACTCTTGTAGCTGATTTCAACAATGGAAACTTTATTTGTTATTGGAGAGACTCTTTAAGATGTTTCACCAATCATTCAGACGACTATTGAACTTAGCTCTCAAAGTGAGTTAATATAAATCAATATAGTTTTAAAAAGTCAATCCTAGATCTTCCTTTGTTCTCTAACTTGTTTACAGACAAAGAACTAAAACTCTTGATAAACTAAAAGGCAACCGTAACATTCCAAACTATTATGCCTTATGCAACCATGTGTCTGAGTCTATTAATCATCTTTTCTTTTAATGCTGCTTTTCATATTGCATTTGGAAAGAAATTATGACATTGCAACATTTCATCTGCACTTGAAGACTGATCAGAGATCACTAACTGATTACTTCAGAGAAGGAATACAGGTAAAGTAGGCAATCTCATCTTTAAAATTGCTCTAGACAATCTGGTATATATTATATAGAGAGAAAAGAATTAGAGAATATTTCAATACAAAGCCTCACTACAGAATTTATTTTTTAAAGCCGAAAAAATTGATAAGGAAACAATTGATTGTCACAAGATTCCATCAAAATGTAGCAGACCTCTAGTTACCAACTGGGGATTCAATGGATTCTTCACAGGAATATACTTGCAAATTGGGGAATCACAATGCAATATTATTAAGGGAATAGAAAGTAACAGAGGAGCTTGAAGTAGAAGCTTCTAGTGTCATATATAGGTGTAGCTTCTGCTCTACAATCTCTCAGGAGTTCTTATTAGTTCAATACATTTAAAAAAAAAAAGTAAGTACCTTTGATTATTTTTCTTCTTAAATATAAGTGTATTCATCATATGAAACATGGCTCGAGCAAGATATGCCTCGTATTTCAAACAATAACAATGTAAGTACTTTGATCATTGTTCTTCTCAAATATAAGAGTATTCTTCGTATGAAACTTGGCTTGAGCAAGACAGGCCTCGTATTTGAAATAATAGGATTAAGGAAAGGAGTGGGAGGTGGGGGACAAGGAAGAAATTAAGAGGACAACTATGCATGGCTAAGCCGTCTCATTGGACAATCCAGATGGTAGGGTCAATTACGACCTCCCTACCACCGTCTACTTTCAGCATGCATGGACACGTGGCATGTATACCATGTGCTCTTCCCATACCAATGGATTCCCAGATCAGCGTATGGGTCCCGCTGTTTCTTGCCTAAGCAAAGCATTAGTACTTTGGAGTCTACGTGGTCACTTGGTTCTGATCTTGCCTGTTTCAATGTTTTTGTTGAGGTCAATTTCGCTCCAAGCATGGAGAAGGATTGATATAGAGAGAGAAAGAAACATGGTACATACACACCAACTCATGGGGATCTGGACATCCTATAAATTGACGTGAAGAATATGGCTTAGTATAAATTCACCATCTGATCAGATAGCTTAGATTGTTGGTAAAACATACATTTCCAAGTAGAAATTGAGATACTTTGAAAAGTTCAACAAGTTTGCCGACAGGCCAACATACGTGAAACAATTGGTTTGATGGCTGGGAATATTTCTCGAACAACCTTTTCAACTGGACCTTTCCTTTGGACAAGATACCATGCGTTTAAGTCACGTAATAGACATCGAAATGTGAACCATACAGAATTTGACATATAACACGGAATCGATTATCGGATAATTATTTAATGTTACGTATTTAATAATTGATACATACATACTAGAATGATGTTTAAAATACATGGATTAGAATTCAGTTTTTGGAATATTTGTAAAATTAGAAAATATATGCTCTTCTCTTAACTCTCGCACAAATTTACGTTAGATTATAAATGAGATAAATATAATTTTTTATGAATTACTTATATATAAGAATATAAGATGATAAGAGAGACATGTGATAATTACGGGAGGTTTGGTTCTATTATCAAATTGTCTTAAGAATCCTACACAATAATCATACATCACCTAATAAAGAAACAGGGAAAATTGAACATGTAAAAAAATCATAAATATAATCAAGAGTATACAAGTTCTTTTACTAAATTTTAAAACAAGAGACTAATTAATGATAATTCCTATAGCAAAATTTTAATATTCTCCACTTAGGTAAAACTAAATAAGAGTTTTTTAAAAAAATTTTGAAAAGAACTCTATTTGTTCAAGTAACAAATTTAATAAGTTTGCATGTAACTTTGAAAAATATCTCAATTAATGAACCATTTATATTGAACCATGGTAGTTAACATGTTATAATCAAGATACAACTCTAATCACAAGCATAAACAAATTACTAACTAAACCCTTTGGTGTAGTACTAGTGTAATGTGCATGCATCAATGACTTGTAAAGTTATAAATTATGTAAACCACACATTAGTCTAGTTTTAAATTGGAACCCAATATAAAACAAAATATCCATAATTCCTAAAAGAGACCATTAACCTTATATTGATATAAATCACCAACAAAATGGGGCCCACTTTATAAAGAGTTGTCGACTATGAAGATTAATAGTGGAATAAACCATTAGCTTCTAAAAAGAATCGTATTTTCACCTATAACATTAAGCATAACAGTCACACACTCTCACAACATCAAAACATGATAAGATAACATAATACTTATATTATTGACAAGCCTATAAAATCTAGAAATCTAAGCCCTTAGTCAGTGGGTCAGCTAACATGTTTATAGTGACAATATAATCATAAAATACATCAACGTCATTAACTCATCCTTGAAGCTTAAAGTGCTTAAGCTTGTTATACTTAGTACCACTAGTTTTCTTTATATTTTTACAAAAGAATATAATAAATAAGTTATCGTAATAAATTTCTATAGGCCTAGAAACTAAATCAAATAATCCCAAGCCCTCCAACGAAAATTTTCAACCATTTAGCATGCATTCCTAAATCAAAACAGGATGTATTCCTAAAATTAGCTTATTCTATAAAGAGATATTGACTAAATATCAAGTATGGTATAAACCATTCAGTTCTAAAAAGAAGACAATACATTTCGAGGTAAAAAGAATCATATGTTCACATATAATATCATGTATAACAGTTCTAAACTCCCTCTACATCAAAATATTAGAAGATAACATAATACTTATATTACTTACATATCTATGAAAATTTAGAAGGCTAGGCCTCTTAGTCCATAGGTCAAATAACATGTTTTTAATGACAATATATTTATTAAAAAAACCACCATCATTAACCCATCTTCGAAGCTTAAAGTATTTAAGCTCAATATACTAAGCACCACCATTTTTCTTTGTATTTTTAGAAAAGAATAAAATAGATAAGTTAGCACAACAAATCTTGAGAGGCCTAGAAACTCAATAATCAATCTACACTTGATATACATTCCTACCTCAAAATAAGCTATATTTCTAAATGGTTGCAGTTTCTAAACTTACTATTTGGAGACCATCTGTAAGACATTTCCTTTAGCTAACATGAAAATATAACACGTAGCAAACTTCTTATTATTGAATCCACTAAGGTCAACATTAGCGTATCTAATGGTCTCAAAATTATCTACAGTCCTCTAAACTAGAATATAATCTCTAGTATTATGCATATAGTGTAACACTTTCTTCATTACAACATAGTGTTTATTACTAGGATTTAACAAATACCTTCTAATAACACTTACTACAAAGGCAATGTTAAGCCTAGTGTATACCTCTAAATACATTAGTCTCCCAATTCTACTATTGTAAGCAATAGAACTCATCTCTACTTTTTCCAACTTATTATTAGGACACTACTCTTTGCTAAGTGATAAATGTTAATTAGGTTATGTTCCTAACGTGATTTTTAAAGCAATTTGCTATGTTTGGATAATTTTTATATAATTTGGTACTTAATATGGCTTATATTTTGTTTACAAGCCTTGTTTTAGCTTCCTAATAAAGGAAGAACAAATTCGGGTAAGTTAAAACCAAGTTAGAGAAGTTTTAATAAGATTGTAATAGCCTGTTTTCTATATTAAGGGCTAGAGCCTTAGATTATTACATTGAGTCAAATCATTTTAGCATTCATGAAATGCATTTTATTCACATACATATCATTAACATACACACATGAATTATGATTTTGTACACATTGCAAAGATAGTATATGCACTCACTTGACATATTCTAAGGTATGAAAGGTTTTAAATGATCATGATGTGAATTGTGTATTGTTTATGTCTTGAATTTTGGTTTAATTGGTTACAAGTAGTAAATTTGGAATTAATTGTTACCATTAGAAAAGTGATGAATTAAGATGTATATTTAGACTAGGAAAAATGCTAAGTGATTAGACAAATTGGCATATGGAAAATTAGGATGAATATAAATGAGTGACACTTGGAATGGGTAATTAATTCACAAATGGCAGCAATGATTGAGTGATAACTGGACTAGTAACTAGGTGACATTTATAAATGGCTTACATGCTTAAGGACATATGTTAATGTAACATGATGACATCTAACATCTAAGGAGTTACGTTTCTGCAAGAGTAGTTTCAACCTTGTTCATTCTTCTGCTCTTTTCATCTCCTACCATCGAAACTTGCTTATATCTCCCATTCTTGTGTTTTTCTTGAGCTATGCTAAATTACCACACCAAATGCATGCTTTTTACCCTTCACAAGATAGCTAAAGAATCATATTATTTTTGTCTTTTATCCTAGCCAAAAACCATCCAAATTTCACCTTAAATTTGGGATGATTTTGCATACATGAGAGGCTAGGTAGACTTGATGAATTGAGTTGGAATTGGAAGCTAAATAAGTAAGAAAAGTGTTGCTCTTTATGGCATGTTATAATAAAAAGATTATGATGATTGAATTGGGATAGATTGTATATGATGTTGATGTTGAAGATGTGCTAGGAAATGGAGAATGAATGGGTACTTTTCTGTTCTGTTTTTGCATGTACAAAATAGTAGTTTATGGGCTATTTTATGGATTATTTAAGTTGGGATTTGAAGTATAATTGATGAAGAATTCATGCTAAAGATTGGTGATATTAAGGTGTTTTCAAATCTAGAAAATTAGAGTTGTAGGTGTGTTTGTAAAAAAATAAATGTTAATGACATAAGTGAGGAGAATTATGTAAGCCTTAGTGTAACCAATATGGAAGTTAAAATAACTTGAAATGAAGTAACCTTAAAGGACATGAAATCTGGAAATTTTCAGCTGTTAGTGATGTCTCTAAACTTATAAAATTCATGATGTATTAGAGGTAGTAAAGTTACACACATTAATGATGTTGATGACAAATTTTGGAATTTTAATTTCATCCTTGTGTACGTCTTCAACCAGTTGAGAAATTTCACTTTAAATTGGTACATTTGGACTTGATTAAGGCTAAGAATGAGCGTAGATTGTTGCTTGATTAATTGGTTAAGAGCTTGATAAGTTTACGTAGTTAATTGATGTCATAATCTAAAGAACGAACTGTTTTGATGTGGTTAAGTTCAAATCTAGAAAATTATGATTTGTTAAAGAATATATGAGTTCTTTTAATGCAAACATGATCTTAAGGACATGAGTAATGTGTATAAGGTATGGATGAATGAGCATTGAAGAACATGGGTGTTTATGAATGAGAATTGGGTAAATGTATGAATATACATTGGTGGAAAAATTTTGGTAAATGTATAGATCTAGCTTGTTGAAATTTCATATTTAAAGGTAAAATTGTGTATGTGTTATAAGAAGCTTTTGATTATGAAAATTTTTAAGGATAAGTGTAAAGTATGCTTGATTAATTTGGAGTAAATTAAGATAACTTAAAGGTACAAACCTGATTTCAAAATGGTAATATACAAAATATGATATTTGAATGGTCAAGATTTATGAATAGTTATATACCCAGAAAGGTCATTTGAGCATGCATTAAACATGACACATACATATGTGTATGATTGAATATTCATATGATTGATCAACTTAGTAATGTGTGAACTATACGTGTGTATCGTATGACTAAATAAGCACAAATTGATCGTCAACATCAGACATTGTCGGGTTATCAAGGCAATAACTTATCTGGAGCGAACTATGAGTTAACCTAGATGTTTTCTCACTAAGACTGAATTTTTTTATTAACTTTCAGATATTGAATTGTTATTAATATGATTGTGATAATTTCAAACCTTGATGGTTCATGGAGTTTGATATTTAGGATTGTATTAAAGTGATTTCTAATAGTATGCGAATATGGAAAATACGTTGTCAACTAAATGTTGAATGTTGGACTCAAATCTAATGAATGTGATAAATGACTATGCACATTGAATGAAAGTTATTGATAGCATATTATATGAATTGATGTATTCCATCACATTGTTATGCATGATTAGATAAAAGAGTTATGACCGGAGTGACCAGTATGAAAAAGAGCTTAAAGCTCAAAAATGTGCACAAAGAGACACAGGCTCAGTTATTAATAAGCTCGGTATCCACAATGAGTATGGGAAAGAATATGAAATGAACCCGGTATCCACAATAGATAAGAGACAGTAAATAGTCACTCGATCACAACAAAGTAAAAATGAAAGTGGAGTCACATGTGTGTGTGTGTGTGTGTGTGTGTGTGTGTGTGTGTATACACATGTGACTCTTTACATGTATCATGTGAATGATTGCTAAGAATTACTTAATTGTGTTGATATAATGATATGCAGTGTTTGTATACATGTTGATGATATGACTGATTGAGATAAATGATTGGATTATTCTGAAATGATTATATGAAATGTTTGTAATTCATGATGTATTTTTGAGATATGATGTATATTGTGATTCGGTATTCAATATTGAATGATGTGATACATCTGCTGAATTGGGAAATACACTTGTGAATTTGGTTTATACTTGTAATATTTGTGTTTGTACTTGAGTGAGCACATTTACGATGGTTCACTCAATGAGTTTGCAAACTCATCAAAATTACAACATTGATTTTTAGGTACAAAAGAGACCTAGCTTCTAAGGTGATATAATAGAAGTCTAGTACTGTCAATTTTGAAAACAAGAATGGCTCAAAGGTTTGGTCAATTGATACCTGCGGAGTCTAGATAGAATACTTTTGCTTAGCTTCTCCTTTCATATTGAACTTCTTGTATAGAACTTTAAACTCCCAAATTTTATGTTATGTACAAACATGGATTATGTAATGTAATGACAATGTAGGTAAGTTTCATTTTGTGAATGAAATGAGGAGTTTTGATCTTTGGAAATACTTGTCTTCTATATGATGCCATAAATAGTTGATGCGATTGCTCTAACATGCTATTTTGATAGGGTATGATCTTGAATATCCTCTGGATGTTTGGGCATATGCTCTATGGTATAGTGTATGACAATGATTCTAAATGAACATATGCTAAACATGAACCCATATTTAAAACATAGAACAAATATAGACTCATATTCCACCCCTTATTGGTCACTAGATTATTCTATTTCTTTAAGAGTTTGCCATATAAAGAATATAGATTTGTTTTTATGACCTTCAAGCTCATGTTTTCAAGATGAACCGTTATATGCATAATTGAGGAGTTGTTAAGCTAATATGGGTGCAACACGGGCCAAGAAACTAGGTTAATCATTAAATCATGACAATTCAAGTATATAAAAGTTATGGGAGGATTTACACCTAGATCTTGATTATAACTGTATTACTTCATTTTTACTCATTACTCTGATTTATTATTTCATATTAGTAATTTTAGTTTAGTAAATATTTTATTTTAGTTCAATCATTTATTTTGTTACATTAGATAATAAAGGACAATAAGTACTACTACTTGTAGTCTTTATAGGGTCAACGACAATCGCACTTGTTTAGAAATCTTTAGCATAGTTTTGATCGAATTCACAACATATTAGGAATATTTTATGTTTATTAATTTAATCATTTTTTCTTTTTGTATTATTTTTCTATAACTTCCTTTCATTATTAAGTGTTTGTTTGTTGAATTTTAGGATTTAGATACTTTGGTTTATAAGTTGTCCCAAATTGCTATTAAGCCAAACCCAAAAATCAAAAGGACTTTAATTCTAAATTTAAGGGAGAGAAATTTATCATTTTCAAGTTTCCAACTACTAGACATAATGGCAAGAGAGGGAGAACATTGTACTATGAGGGATTATCCCAGACCATCATTTATAAGGACTGAATCTAGCATTATTAGGCTAAAATTAGAGGAAAATAATTTTAAGATATAGTCCAATATGATTTAGAAGGTACAATAACTTGTATAATTTAATGGTCTACTAGATTAAGATCTAAATGCACACATTATAAATTTTTTGGATATTTGTGATACATTTAAGCTTAATGTAGTTTTGAAGGATCCTATTTGATTAAGTTATTCAATCAAGATAAATTATTTGTCTGTTTGATCCATTACCACTTGAAACGGATTGCTAAAAAGCTCTTAGTCAAGTACTTTCCTCCATCACTGACAGTAAGATCCAATAATGGCATCTTCTCCTTTCTACAACTAGATAGTGAGACGTTGCATAAGATGTAAGAGAGATGGAAGGAGCTAAATTAAAACTTCTAAGGAGCTATAAAAGCTTATTAAAAATATTGTCATGAATAACTACTAGTGAGAGAATTCGAGGCTAAAGCCTAAATCAAGAGGTATTCATACTTTTGATATAGTGAAATATTAAAGGCAAAGTTGAAATATTTGAGCAAAAAGATTAGTCGTATGAGTTTCGCAACTTAATTGGCATAAATGATGAGTTGTGACATTTATGGTAATGAATATCCAAATCATGAACATTAGGTTCCCAAGAATATGAGACAGTCAAGTAAGCCAGTAAATTTTATAGGAAATTAACTTCAAAATAACCCTTATTGTAATACCTACAATTAGAGGCACAGAAGTCATCCTAACTTGTCATAGAATAATCTATGAAAATAAGGTTAAAGTCCTCCACCCAGATTTCAACAGCAATAATAATAAGAAAGGAAGCTAAGTATCAAGGATCCTATAATAAAACTCATCACTACATCTAAGGTTTATTTCCAAAGTACTAAAGTATCTTCACAAAATTAACAAGACTTTATCCACAAATTATAAATTCAAATTGATAGCTAATTAAAAAAAGTAGTCAGTTACTCAATTAGCAACATTAAGCCAAAATTAAGAAAATAAGTGAATGAAGTGACTTTAAAGAGTGGAAATGAACTGAAGGATAAAGTGAAAAAGGTTGCTATAGAAGAAAAGAAGGAAGAGGAGAAGGAGAAAGAGAAAGAGGAGGATTCAAAATAGGAAGTGGTGAAAGAGTACAAACTGAGAACTTCATACCCAAACAAGCTTGAGATAAATATAAAGGAAGATAAATTTAGCAACCTTTTAGAGTATTTTAAATAATTACATCTTAACATTCATTTTAATGTATCTCTATTGCAGATGCCAAAATATTTTAAGTACTTGAAGGATACCCTTTTTAATAAGAAAACACTTGAGCAATTGTTGATGGTGAAGTGAGGAGTTCTTTATAATCTTACAAAATAAGCTACACTAAAAAATCATATATCTAGAGAGTTTTATTATCTTTTATAATATTGTTATTTTTCAATTAAAAGGGCATTAATAAACTTAAAAAATATTATTAATTTGATTCCATATGATATGTTTAAGAAGTTAGGTTTGATGAACCTAAACCAATTACGATAAGTATTTAATCCAAAGATTGGTCAATTAAGTAGTCTAAGAGAACTATAGAAGACATTTTGGTTAAGGTTGACAAGTCCATCTTTTGTTTTGATTTTGTAGTTTTGGATATGGAGAATGTTTTAGAAGTTTCGTTGATCTTAAAATAATCTTTCCTAGTTAGTGCTAAAGATATGGTAGAAGTGTATGATGGAAAATTAATTATAAGGGTACGGAACAAGGACGTAGCTTTTAAGATATTGAAAGTCATGAGACCTCCCCTTGACAAACATGAAACTTGTTTCTCTATAAATGTAAACGATATTGAAATTTATCATATTATGTAAGAATTAATTGTAAAATATACATTGAAGACTTGTATCATGCAAGGAGAAGAAAGGAAAATCGATATCCTAATCTAATGGAGCATGTTGCATATTTAAAAGCTAATGAGCCCATAAGTTAAGAAGAACTTTGAGTAGAATGAGAGATCGAAGAAGAGTATAATCAAACCTTTATTTAAGGACCCACTAAAGTGAAGAGCTTGAGTAAGAAGTCTAGTTAAGAAAATCGCAAAGAAGCATTTATTGGTAGACAACTCTAGTGAAGAGCTTAAGTAAGAAGTCCAGTTGAAAGAATTATAAAGAAGAACTTATTGGGAGTCAATCAATAATTTAGCTATTTTATTTATTTTGGTAGCTTTTACTATCTTTAACATTAGTTTTATCATGTTTTTGTTTGGTGTAGGTTTTGTTGCATGTGTTTTAAGCTAAAAGTAGTTTAAATTCATGGATATAAATATGTTTTGATGTTCTTTCATTATTGGATCAAGGTTATCTTACATGGGATGAGATTTGGTTAAATTTTGTACGCTATATGAGCAACGCAGTATCCAAATTAATACATTATTTTCGATGTGTTACAAAACATCCTTATTTGTCTCTCTAGAAAGTGAGCTAGTAGTTGAGGAACCCTAGTAACAGACTAAAGACTAAAGATTATTGACAATATTGGACAAGGCTGACATTATTTTATTATTAGAAAAGTACTAGTTATCTTAATTTCCCTTTTTCCTTATTTTCTAGTTTTTTAATTCTTATATGTCATGTACATTAGGGAAAATTTATAAATAAATTATGGGAAAGGAACTAATTATTTATGCTTATCAATTTTGTTATAATTAGCTTAATAAAGAACAACTTTAGGAAAAATTTTAACTTCCAAAGAATATTAATTGAGATCATTCATTATAAGTTTAATTGTTATCGTGATTTAATTTGTTTAGGCAAATGATTATAAGAATTAATGATTAGATTAATTTTAATTTGCTTCACTGATTTTGCAAATGGATATTTAATTTTTGCTATGATACTTTTATATAATTTAGACAAACAATTCAGTTAGAAGCTAATTCTTCTTAAATATTTTTAGCATCCCACTGGAAAAAAAAGGAAGAAATTGTTCGAATAAGTGAGCATTAAATAATTCACCTAGTTCAACTCAAACCAAGTAAAAATATTGAAGTTAAACAGTGGTATTAATAGCAAATTAAAACAATGACCTAATTGAGTAATAAGAGTATTGATGACAAAGTGTTTCCTCTTACATTAAAAGTTTAGATGAATTTTCAAACAAAGCTTTAATTGACCATTTGTTAATTTAAATATAGAATTTTACTTTTCTTTCAATAAAGGGCATGAAAATATTTGCAAGTTGGAATCATATTTTTCATATATACTCATTTTATGCGTGTAATTGAATTTTTATATACTGAGTTAAAGTTTAAAGGATTATGGAGTTCAATTGAATTGATTTATTACTTGATACAAGCAGTTGAATGTTTAACAATTTAATAAACATTGCAATAGAATGAATAATAGAGAGTCTTCATGTATCTAATTGATTTTAGCCAATTTATTCTTGGAAATGCAACATATAATTATTTTGCTTAAGGATAAGAAAATGCTTAAGAGTAGGGGAATTTTAAAAGTTCTTACTAGATTATTTTCTTAACATGATTTTTCAGAGCATTTTGTTTGTATTTTGATGGTTTTTATAAGATTTAGTACTCAAAGTGGCTTATATTTTGTTTATAAGCCTTATTTTTAGCTCTCCAAAGAAAAAAATAAATTTGTGCAAGTTGGAGCCAAGCTAGACAAGTTTTGGCATTATTTTGGATGAATATAGGATGAAAACAAAATTATGTTTAGAACATAGGACAATTATAGTCTTATATTCTACCTTATGTTAGGTACTACATCATTTTATTTCTTTGAGAGTTTGCTACATAAAGAATATAGCCCAAAGACATACTTCTATAAAATCACATAGGCCAAATTGATGACCCATATACTACAAACTATCAAAAGTTTAACTATATTATAATTTAGGGTGTTACTAGTACTGTTTTGAAAATGTTAAGGTATAACATGATAGCATAAATGACAGTAGGAACTAATTTAAACCTTCTAAGAAAATTTAAAGGAAATTTTGTACCTTTTTGCTTTTCTTTTAATTCAAATTTTCATTTTGTTAAATTATATAATAAAAATATAATTAGTGCTACTTAAAGTCACATGGCATTGATACTCATATTCACTAAAATATTCAATAAGAATAATATATATACTTAACTAGTAATTTTAACATAGTTTTAATCAGATACACAACATTTCACAATCATTTGACTTATCATCTTTAGTTATAAGTGATATATTAAGCTTATAGTATTGCATATTGAATCTCTTTAGCACTCCATCAACATTAATCTTCTAGGTTAGGCCCAAAACCTTCTTAAAATATTTCATTTTAAAGTTCTTTGAAAGCATCCTTTTCACATCATATAACAAAATCAAGTCATTTCTAGTAAGCAATATGTAATCCATATACAAGACAGGAACCCAAATTTGCTCCATTTCAATTTAGAGTCTATTAAAAATTCAAATGTGTGCACCTCAAAAATTCAAAGTTTTGACTACCTCACCATATTCTTAAGTGCTCAATTCGGTATCTTTACTACTCTAATCTACTTAGATGTACTTGACATGGTCTATTGTACAACTATGTCACAACCTCTAGAATCTTAGTAAAGATTCTTTCTATTAACCTAAATCTTCAAGTCTATTATAGTTCTCTCCCTTATAAACTGATCTAACAAACTTAATAGGTATATTAAGTTGCTTCTTAACCTCTTCCTTAAATATTTTGAACTTCTCTAGGGCCTAAAGCTTATTATCAATAAGATATAAGTATCATATAAGGAGCAATCATCAATAAAAGTCACAAAAACTTCTTTCAAGCATAATAGGATTAAAAGTCCATTAAACCTACTAGTCATAATGGAATCTTTCTTCTTATTTTTAACGAGTCTAATATAATCTACGAACCACCATCAACATCATCATAAAAAAAACTAGGAAGCATTTTATATTTAATTAATCTCTTGACCCTTTTATTTAAAATATGACTAAATCTCTTATTATATAAAGTGAATGACTTCTTAGTGGTAAAGTCAATTTAATTATGCATTTTTTAACATTCATAACCAATTTAACAAGATCCTTCAAATCCAAATAATAAATACCAACATTCAGTAAGTATTTACTAATTATTATACTGGTAAAGGATAATGAAACCTTTCCATTACTAAAACCAAAGATTATCACCCTTCTTTTGCTTTTTTTTCCTCTTCTTGGACATATACTGATATTAACTTATTCACCATCAACACCTTCTCCCTAGCATTTTAGACTATCTTCAAAGATCTAAAGCTCTATGATAAAGATTTCAGCACTTGATGGATCAAAAAAGAATATGATATTAAGGCCTGAAGCCTGTTTTATCTATTAGTTATGTCTTTCATCTTCATAATATAAGACTTGACTTATATTCTCCATCATAATTTATTGAACTCAACATATACATAAGTTGACCTGCCTTATGGCCTATTTTCAACCAACATACCAGTCTTAATGAATGGTGAAATTGAATTCTTCTTCACCGTAATTCTTTCCTTGTTCACCTTTTCCCATTTCAAGAATTGAACCTTATGCTTTATTATGTTTTTTTTGTGTCAAAAGTGCATGCTTATCATCAATGAGAGCTATATCCATATCATCTAAACCTAGTTTAACTTTACATCATTCTTCCAAACCTTAAAAATTAATCTTAACTATGATCTTAATTGAAAATTTTTAATTGTTCACTATTACTTGACTCATTAGATTAATAAATAAGTTACCTTTAATAAGTGATCAAATGAAACTCAAAATTCACATTATAAATTCCTTTTCAAATAGAATAAATAATGCAAACAAGTGTTTAAATAGATCAAGTAAACATTGATATTACAAATCATTACCCCTTTTAGGCAAACAACATTTTATCAATCAAAGGGTAAATTATAAAAGAATCTCAAATTTTTTTCAATTTTGTAACTTTAGCTAGAACTATAATTAAAATACTTGAACTTTTTAATTTGTAGCAATATTAGTCCGATATTAACTCAAAAGTTAATGATTCTAAACAAATGATAGACACACGGCTACTAACGTCTACATTGAATAATCATAATAAAAAAATAGTTTAAAATTTTTTTCTAGCCTAACCTAGTAGAGAAACTTATACCTCTATCATTTGTAAGCTAATCAATGATGGCCAATATATCCTTAAGTTAGCATAGTCATAACTGCACCACAGTCACCATGGTACCACCACTGCACTATAGCCACCCTCGCACAATGCCTACCACTATACAGACATCATATGAGCACCATTGTTGTATGAACCTCAGGTATTATTGAGCAAAGATGTTACACAATTGAGTTTTCCCTTCAATAATGTGTCATATTTTCACATTAAAAATGGCTAATGGCTTAAATTTGCTCATTTCATAAAACTTTGGATTTTTTATATAGGCTTTTCTACTTCTTGATATTTATCAGAGGATGTTAATAGAGATATTGGGGGACCTGTACTATTGGTCAAAGCTAGCTTGGATAATTAGTTTATTGATTTGATTCCTCAAAGTTTATGATTGAGTTACTGGATTAAAGAAAAAAAACTCTTTTAGAAATTATGTATACATTGGTCAAAGAGGAGAGAGGGGTTGAGAGATGTTTAATGGTGGATTTGAAAGAGTTTTGATTATTTTATGTTCATACATACTTAAGGCAAATTATTAAAGGTTATTATGAGTGAAAAGTAGAGACTCTACTTTAGGGATTTAACTATAGGGAAGACTTTTAGGAATCCATTTGATTAGACAACTAAGTTCTTTTAATAACATCATAGTGCATTCCTTAAGCCTGATAGTAGCTTCTTCTTTGGCATTTTCAATAAGCCAAAATTGGTGAGAGTTGTTGCAATGTAAAAGAAAATTTAGCCTAGGTGATGATGAAGAAACTTAACAGTTATGGTGTAGTCATCTATTATTTCATATCCATTCTATTATATGCTCCTTATTTCAATATTTAGCTAATTCCATTCCTCCACAAAATAAAATCAAAAGCTACCCTTTTAAAAGCAAGTTTCAATAAATTGAAAATGCCAAGATATGTCATTTTTATGTATTGCATACTAAATTTCTATTTATATATGATGTTACATTTGTTAATTAGTGTTATTTACACATCAAAGATTTTTAAGGTATCTTTGAAATAGTAATAGTGTTTTGATAATTGCATATCTGTCACGCCCCGATTTTGCTATCGAACTCGCAACAAATGTCGCACACTCTCGAGATGTCCTTTTACCACAAGGAACCTCCCAAGATTTTGCAAGGCTTATACATTATTATGTTTTGCACAAGTCACTAAAAACATAACATGATAAACAATAGCTACAAAGCCCATAGGAGTTTTATAATTATAAGGCTACATGTGCAAAATTTCTATACAACATTGTTTCTATACTAAGTCACCGAACTCGCTTTTGAGTGATGACCTATCGTACAACACCTAACCCTTAATCTGGTGACTAAGTTTACCTACCAAAAACCTAAAATGTTGGGAAAGAGGGGTGAGTATTACACTACTCAGTTAGGGGCTAATAATAATAATAACAAATTATATAAATATCATTTTCATATATTATCATTCCAAATTTAATGCACATTAAAACACTTTTTCATAAATGAAGGTAGACAATTTATTTCAACAACATTTTTAGGTCTACCTTTAAAACTTCACTCAATCCTTCCTCACCATGGGAAGCTGAGCACCATAGTTAAAAACATACATCAAATTAAGCTTACCAATTGATAAAAGCAAAAGATACCAACAAATGAAAATCATAATATGCATAATATCTTCTTTTGCATATCTTATCTGGTGAGTCTCCTAGTCTCCCCTTATAATCTTCACTCCTCCATATAATGAGTTCCCCGTGCACCCTCTTTCCTTTCAGGCATGCCACAAGTTCCCTAATGTAGTGCTATAATCGCCCTAATTTGGGCTAATATGCTTTTACTTGCCCGTAGGTCTTTCCTTTCTAAATTTCTAGCTTTTCATTTCATAAATAGTTAACAAACTTACACAATCTCATTTACAGTTTACAAAAAATACATTTAATAGTTAATGTATAAAATTCATGCATTCAAACAAATCTCATAAATCATGTTTACATAGCATTGCATACTAACACATGTAAATTCAAAACTTTTGTAGTAAATCAAATGCATAAATAAATGGGAAATAATGGAATATATTATTATTATTATTATTATTATTATTATTATTATTATTATTATTATTATTATTATTATTATTATTATTATT
>JAOTAY010000190.1:34436014-34448215 GCA_025629805.1 Erythroxylum baracoense | reverse complement strand
ATTATTCAATTGATATGATGCCATGTGGAGTATTGTAGTGATCGCACGTAGCGCTCCCTTATCTTAGGATATGTATCAGAATGACCTACGGGCGTCCCGGTGCGTACCCTAGGGTAATGGGGTGTTACAAATATATTGCTTAGTATCTTTTATAAGAAGCTGTAGGTCCTTTAGGAGTGCATTCTCAAACCCCTCATCCTCAGCTAGGAATTTAATGAATCTAAATTAAGCATATCCAATAAACTTCTTAAACAAACCCTTTATTTTGATTAGAGTATGGTATGACATCAGGGGATCCATAAACATAACCCTGCTTTCTAGGAATGCATTTAGCCAGTCAGAGTTTACCAAAGCCTAGTCTAGTTTCTTCCTTATAAGCCAATTTGAGGATTGTTTGTTGCTTCAAGTGAAAATATGGCCCTTTTATGTTAGGACAGTTATTCGTATACTTTCAACAGAACATCTAAAATGATTAAAGAAATTCCTAAAACTAAAATTAACTTTATCTTTAGATCTATATAAGGTAGAGTTAAAATCACCATATATCATCCAGGCCTCATAACATATGCGTTGCACAACTTTCAAACTATTCCATAAGGAAATTTTCATACCAAGTTAAATCCATAGACAACAAAAGCAAGGAAAGATAAATTCTCATTAAGATAGGATAGTTTTAGATGCATAACTAGCTTTTTAGAGTCTAACTCCCACACATTGAAAAACTTAGTGTTATAGCAGACAATAATTCTACCATATGTATGATGTTGATGGTTTGTAGAAAAATCCCAATGGGCCTCAGTCTTCTCAAATTATTCATATTTGATAATCTAATCTTAGATTCCAAAATTCCTAAAATATAAGGCTTTTCCTTAGATATAATATCCCATAAAGCACTTGGCTTATAAGGCAGTTCAATCCACGTACATTCTAGATTATAAATGACATTAAATAAGTTTACCTTTGGAGATTTTTCTCTTGCTCCTTTATGGTCTGAGCAGTGACAGTTTGGTGTAGGAGTTGATATTATGATGTCAACACAGTTTGGTGTAGGAGTTAATACTATGATGTCCACAAATTCTTCTAATTTTTCCTTAAACTACTTCATAGATGTTTCTTTAACCATAGTAGCATCAGCATCTGCTATAAAGGCTCTTGTATTTAGATTAACTCTAAATTGTTAAATGGATATAAATTTTGGGTATTCACCTCATTCTCCTCCAGCCCTATTCATTCATTATAGCATCATTTTTTTGAATACCTTGCCAGTAAGTGTTCACATTTTCCCTTATGTTTTGATAGAGGGCCTCTACTAGTAGGAAACTAAGACACTATCCTCTACTAAGCCATTTCCTTCCTCTAACCTTATTATGGGAATTTATTTATGAAATTCTTTTAAGACGTCAACTCCTACACACGTTCTGGCATAGCCAATTCTTCTCCTTTTAATTGTGTTCTCATTTATACATGTTGGTTTTCCTAGATAACTAGCCAACATGCTCATCCTTTTAGTTGACTAATATTCCAATGGAATATTATGTATTTTTATCTATAATTGAATGTTAATAACTTTAATGTTTTCCAACTTAATTCTTGGCTACCAAACTTGGAGGAAAAAAGGTATCTGAGTAACTTGCCATGGACCTTCTTCTACTATCTTGAGATCAATAGTCTTAGAGGAAAAGGAGAATAAAGGAAGGTTATCTTCAGAAAGAAGAACTTCAGTGAGGACTCTTCCCTTCCAAAGGTTTTGAACCCATCTCTAAATGAAAGGAAAAGCTAGTCTGCGATCTATGAAGAACCCCATAAGGGTGACTTCCCAACTGCGTACTCCTTCTTTAAAGGAGTCTAAGTCGGGTACTACTATAGTCCTATTGTCCAACTCCTTAGGAGGTTTATAGTGTAAGGTAAGGTATGGTGGGGAGATATGACTACAGGTGGAGGTGTAGAGGTCTAAAAGGAGAAAAGAGATGTGTGAGTGTCTTGACGTTGGTTTAGGCATATGAGGTCTTTGGGCAAAGAGGGAGGGTGAGTGTTAATGGGGAGGGGGTTAGTTTTCCATAGGGAGGCATCCTATTATTAGTGTGTTGGACTGAGTTAGTGGGAAAGGTGAGTTGGTATAGTGTATAGTGAGGAGTAAAGGTGGGAATTCAATTTTATTTGCAGCCAGCATTGTTAGGGAGATTTCTATTTTAAGATGGAGGGGGTCAAAGGATAAGAGAAAGAATGAAAAGTTGTTATTGAATGAAGAAAGATGGCTTGGGTAGGAAAAGTGGTCTAAGTAAGATACCAAGAAAGCCTTTACTAGGAAAGTATGCTAGTAAGCTAGGGAAACCAACAAGTAAGTTTCCGTTGAGGAGAGGGAAGAAAACAATGTAGAGATGCCGAGGTAAATAAGATGAGAAGAGATACAATGGAACAAGCAAGTAAAAGGATATCATACTAGAAGAGACCAAAGTAATGATAAAGATAATCTCCAGAGAAGAGAAGAGAGAAGGGAGAGGATTCTAGAGAGAGAAACATTTTTGTTATCTAAGATCAAAATTCTTCTTTTATTTCTTTTTTTATTGACAAATACTTAGTATCAGCTACTTTTCCATTTATAAAAAAATATAAATGTAAAAATGTAAGTAATAAGTTATATGTCATGACGACCAAATAAGATTAGGCCATTTGTCATATTTTTTGTTCCTTCTATTGTTTTATTCAAAATAATAGCCCTCGCTATTATTTTGAAAAGATTACTCTAATCTCTCTAGTGGACTAGGATCCTATATAAATTTAGTTGATCTTGAGTTTATTTAGAAAACTAACTAAACTTAAATTAGGTAAATAATATTTATCAATCATATTCCATATTACTCCACACAAATTTAGTTAAGTAGGATCCGTTATCATAAGAGTAAACATATTCAAATTAAAGTGACTTTAACTTTGTCCAATAAGTGTAACAATAAATAGTACTCTAATTTAGTCTTATAACAACGAGAGGCAATAATCGTATTTTAGACATGCACATAATATTTTAATAAGTGATTTATTTTTAAATGTTCTCATCAAATACAAATACAATTTGGAAACAACTTCTCTACTAGTTAGGGGTAGGATTACATACTAGTAGATCTCCTCAGACCCCGTGCCTTAGTAAAAATAAAAAATCCTACTTGGTGTTGCTATTGTTGTTGTTCTCATCAAATACACACACACACACACACACACACAAATATATATAATAAACATTTAATTTAAATATATCAAACATATATAATAGACATAACTCATTTTACAAGTATAATTGAATTATATGCAAAAAATATTAAGTGTTATTTCTATATAATCAAGGGATAGTGTTCTCCTTTAGAAACAAGTGAATACGACCACAGCTTTTGATTTTCTCTTGTTTATTTATATATACATACATTAATTGGCATTTCTATTATCTATACTTTTCTATTCGAATAGATAAAGATTTTTTTTTTTTTGGTAAAAGGGAGTATTACATGATATATCAATTGAGGTATACTAAATGATTTGCCGTGACGTATTGTATATTGCGAAACATGCAAGTATTGTGTTTCTTTAGCCTTCTGATACATCTACAAGTTGCAACGTAAAGAGGGCATAATATACAAGAATAGTATTGAAACAAATTTATATTCATCACCATCTATGTTCTCTATAATGTGTAACTCTTTCTTGGGTCCCTCTATGGCCAAATAGGAAGAGAGAAGAAGAGACAAAGGTGTCCCCCGAATATCTTCAATTTCGTTTTCTAGGTTCAACATACAAACACAACCATGTTCTCTTAAAGAACGTCTTTCACTTTCATACAAAACCTTCATTAAACGCTCTTGTTGCTTCTAGCTCTACAAATACTTCTTTGGAGAACTATGGACTCACCAAACAACACACCTATTGCTGTTGCTCTTAATCTTGTGATCGAGTTTCGTGTACTATCAAGATCACCAACTTAGTTGTCCACCATGTCATTGCTTCCAATTCTTTCCCTTCTCATATGCATTTCTGTGCATGCATGCAACGGTCGATATCTAAACCACTTCTTTGGCAGGGAAACCGTAGTATGCGGCAAGGTTATTACAAACGTTCCATAAGTAGATTTGCCTTTGCATCTTATGGTGTCATTTTTATGTGTCAAATTCTTGACATGGTAATTTCCTTTGTATCCAGGATAAGGATGAAGTGGTTTCCAACCCTTCAATTTCATCAGAGAATATTGCACCTCAAAAATCGATGGAAATTGAATCACAAGGGCTAAACGTTGTCAAGAAAGATTTCAGCAGCCATGGAATTTTGCTTGGTGCTAGCAGTAAGGAGCAGATGGCTTCTTTGTACGATCGTGAAGAGGGGACAATAGGAACAACATCAGGTTAATTAATTGCCACTCAGAAACTACCATATAATTTATGTAAAAACAGAAACAACTATACAATTATCTAGAAACTCTCAAAAAATTAGTGCAAGAGCGTTACTCCAACAAAATTAGAATGACTAAATTACGATATTTTACATGTCTCTACATATGTACTCACAGACATAATATTTTACATGTTAAAAGCCAGTGATGCTTTTTTTTTTTTCAAAGTTCTAGTGGATTTCCTACGCAGTTCTTTTATCGGAAAAAATGAAAGGCTGGATCCACTTCAACTACAAAGCTGAAATTCCAGACGTTCAATCTCTACTAGTCTACCACACGGTCTAGTGAGAGTCATATATCAGAAATTGACATAACTCGTTATTAGTTTTATGTATAGACAAATAGGTCCGTATTCAAGAAAAATACAGTGTACGAAATTTAGTCTTCCGACTTCAATACTTCTATAATTATATTCTTGTAAGTAGAAATATTGTTACTGCTTACTGACAGCTTAAACAAACTTGTTAATAACATATCTTTTGCAACGCTGTCTGTTAACGTTAATACTGGTACCTACAGGAACTAAAGCTGTCGTACCAAGATATTCCCCAGACGATATGCAACAAGCGTCTGAAACGAAGGTAATGAAATTGTAGATAGATATCTGAGAAAAATTGGATATATGATATATCAATTTGAGTGTGGTAGTTAGGCAGTAATGATTTTGGTGATTCAGCTACCAGTATGAATGGCCCACATCTTTTCTGATCTTGTCCTTAATCAGGATGGCAAGCCAGATGATCTGCCCATGCATGAATCATGCAAGCTATGAAAGCTTGCATGTGAAGTAAAGGCACAGAACATAATATGTAATTAATCTGGACAGTATATATAGTTCATTGGTTTCGGGAACTGTGCACTAGACTTTGTTTTGCGCTTGTAATTATATAATTAAGTATGGTACCAAGAGGACTGTGATGAAAGAAGTAAGTGTTCGCATTTATTTCTAAGCACGAACGAGCCTAGAAGAACAAGGAAATGAATTTTGATTAAATATTAATGCAAACATGGTTTGTGCTGATGATCGTACAGGAATCCAAGTTTCGAGTACGGTCGATGTTAGTATTCACAAGGAGTGATGTCGAGGAAGCTGCAGAATCTAAAGAAAATGAAACAGCAGAGGACTTAGTAGAGACGGACTATGCACAACCCCATCGAAAACCACCTATCCACAACGCAAGAAGTTAGAAGATATATCACACATGTATTTAATTAACCACATCCAATTTGGGGAGGAACTGTTCTGCTTTGTTTTGTGTCAGTAACATAACAATGCAACTAGTACGGACAAAAAGTTCAATTATCAACTTTTACATTTCAATTATCAACTTTTACAACCTTTCGTCAAAAATACTTGGTGGTCTGCCTCTACGGTTATTGGGTGAAAAGAGTGGGCTAAGTTGTTTATCCTTTTTCTTCCTTATCTACTTATTTTGGATTGCGAGAAGGGTCAAGCCTTTACTTCTGAATAGAAAGGAACATATTTTCCATAGCTTCTTTGTCACTGTTAAGAATGGTATTGGTTGGCGTTTCATGGACCTGTATCGTGTATGCAAGTGGAACTTACTTTCCGTTGATGATTCAACTGTTTCACTCTCAGGTAGTTTACTTCTGAATTCATTGAATGGGATTTAAATAGTTAGGATATCCTGTTTACAGATTCCAAACCAAGCAATTTTATAGTGGTCTTTAAAGCAGGCTGTTGATAGGAATCTATCGTCTCCTTCAAGTGGATAGATTGAATCCTGACATACTAGTATCAGCCTGTCCTGGTAGCAAGTTGTCTAGGCAGAAACCTGAAAATGAGAAGGAACAAAGATACTGAACCGGACAAGTCTATATTAATGCATTTATATACAGGGGAACAATGCTCTACCATCGTAAATTACAGCGTCATCAGTGCATCTTTGGAAATATGTCTAATGGTAACTTTAACGTGTACAATTCATGAAAATAAATAATGTACCAAATTATATATCATCAAATAACCGCTTCAATGCAATTCAACTAGGTAGTTTCATAAAAATTGTGAATGCTGCTCAATGCCCAAATTTCACAGGAAGTAAAAGAAAAGACCAACAATAGCTTCCTCTTTTAAGACGGAGCATATCCTTCCGCTCAAGACCATACATCTTCGAACACATCACCTCCACCATGCGGTGGCGTGCTTCCTATACTGCTGCTGAGACACAAATGTACGTAGAAAACAAAAACCTTTTGCTGCTGCAATACTCGGCTACCTGAAGTCCAAGAGACCAACTCGAATTTTATTGGTCAACACTATCTTTTCAAGTGGCAGACCGGCGGAAAACCTTTGATTTTGACCAATACTCTGGACCACGTCACGTGACAGTATGAGATGCAAGATATTTGAAACAGGGGACGACTCTAGCTGGCTAATAGTCCAAGATTTGACCATAAAATGGAACACAATTTTAGGATATTAGAACTGCACAAATAATAAACTGCTCGCCTTTTTACATCAAAATCCAAGAAATTTCATTTTAAAAGGATAATAAATTAAAAGCTTTATTTTTAAAACCTTTATTATAATATTTAATTTTTAAAAATTTCTCAATTCAAAAATTATTTTTATTAATTTTTGTTAATATAATCAATGAAGTATGTGAAAATTAAAAATTTAATAGGTTGGGCGATTTTTAATTTTTTTCAACATAATTTTTGAGTTTTTTAAAACATATATATTGACAAAAAGTCATCTTTTTGATATTAAAAATTATACAAAATAAAATATTACGCAACTTTTCCAAATATTAGAAGTACATACTCTAATCAGTCATGTAAGTAAAATGTTAATAAAATTAATTTTTTAAATTAATCTATTAAAAATTTCAAAATATAAATAATTAATTAAAAATTTCAGAAAATTAAATATTGAAATACAAAACTTCAAAAAATTAGAATTTATAATTGATTATCTCTTTCCTAAATTGTGTATATGTATGTAATCAGCCACACGAGCAGCCACTCAAGAGAGGATTAGGTATCTACCTACTGACTAAACACCGGCGGACAAGATGTTCAGAGTGCACAAAGCAAAACAACACAGTGTCATTGTATTGTCTGAGAAGTGAGAAACACACTTTAGTTGCAATCTGAATGCGAAAGGAGTAAGCATATAAAGTAATTATTTTTATGCCAAGGTACATTCCAAGTCCCCTTCCCTTGAACTGCATAGAGATCCACAAGTTTTCAGGCACTAGATCAGCACCATGAATGGAAACAAAGATTGTGTTTAAATAGACATAAACTATGAATAATGGTTAAGCAAAGGTCTCTTCTTATTCAATTACTATATTGTTGTTTGAAGCTTTTGCAGCAAGTTTGGCTTTATAACATTTGATATAACCATTTGCAATAGTCTTAATTTTATATATCTATTTAATACAAATCATCAAATTTTTAGAGGGCAAGTAAACTAAATCCCTAATTATGTTGATCAATAAGTAGTGGGTAGACCAATATAGTGTATTAGGAGGTGAAGCAGATATGATAAAAGAAATCAAAAGTAGAGTTTCGGTAGGCTCCACAACTAGAGGAGATTCTTTAAAAGAGGTAAATAGTTGGTTTATACTAAAAGACCTATAATGATACGACCATCGTCATTATGATGAGTGAGATTCCATAATAATATGAGTAGGACTAAGTATCACTTTTATCGAGAAATTTGATTCAAGAACATATTCAAAGTTAACAAAAAGGAGGAATGGTATATATCGCCAAGCTAAAAAAAAAAGATAGGATTTGATCGCCGTTAGCAAAGTAGATAATATCGTATGTTATTAGAGATCCGGAAACAAGAGTTTCTCTAAGTACAATAAATAACTAAAAATCTTGTCTAAGTGTACTTGATCAATCAATATAGTAATCTTCTATTTCTTTATATCCATAAAATAACCTTTTATAGACACAAAGTCTAGAAAAATTGTAGAGAAATAGAGATGGGGATTGTGAAATTAGGATTACAGATTTTGTTAGGTAAAATAATTTAACTAGTTTAAATTTTTAAGATTAAGGATAAAATAAAATAAAATAAAATATTTTATTAATTATAAAATTTTAAAAATTATGATTAGGTCCTATACTGCCATGTAGAAAATGTGTGGCACTGTATGTCTTCCTTATAGCTAAAATATCATTATTTTTTGTTACGTCAATAACTGATAATGTTAAATTTTTGTTAGAATTTTCATCTACATAGAGTTTAACTTAAACACAATGAAACATTAAGGTCTAAATTGTATTTATCTATAAACATTAACATTATACCATGGTCAGATCATTGATAATGATGGCTGGTACGGTCTCACCTTCTGCTAAATACATATACTTAAAATGTGTAGGTAATTATTTCAACTCAAACTTAGGAGCTTGTTCAACAGAAGGTCTATCTTTCCTATAAAAGTGGCTATTGTTATCTTAAGGTTACCCATATTGTTTTCCACCATTTCCTCATACCCTCTTTCATAACCTAAATTGAATCTAACCCTTTTTGTCTTCCTATTCTACCTTATACTTTACCTCATTCTCCTTTACCACCCATCAAGTTTAACTCTCCATGTAGTTGATAATATTATCAACTTCATCATAAACTTCAAAGTCATCCATTCTAGTAGGTATAGATGAGTCATGTTGTAAACTAGCTATGTAACTTTATATTTCTCCAGTCTATCCCTAACTTTACTAAATTGTCCGGTAAATTGCTCATATTGACCTTATATTATGTTCAAAATAATCTCTTGGTCCATCCCTACTCTTTACTCCTCACTTACTTCCTTATCTTTAGATGAGTTTTTGTTCTAAGATTGTTTTACAATGAACCATAAGAAAATCATAGTTACAAAAGCATTTTCTCACATTTTTCTCCCTAATTCACTCTACGCACATCCTAAACTCTTAACTAAAGTTCTTCACAAACTTGTTAATGTATCACATATAACACAAGCCCCTATCATGTAATGACTAGGCGACCTGCCCGACATTCCACGGTGGCTCTCCAATTGATATCCGAATCGGCTAGAAAGTTCCCGTGAAGTTAAGCCTATTGCCCTTGTTAAGGAAAATCTTCAACTCAACAATAAGAAATGTAAACAGTAGAGTTTTGTTTTTAGTTTATTAAAAATTTCTGCAATACAACGATTGTATTTTGACATCTCAAAAATTTCAAAGACCCTTTAAAAGCTCAAAACATTTCTATTATCACATTAGTTTCCAACTCCAAATTATGGACTTCAAAATCCACTCACATATAGTCTGAAATAGTTACATCTATAAACTTTGAAAAGCTAAAACAAAATCATACATTACATTTAAAAACCTTATACACATCCATTCTTTACACAAATGTACATTCAAAAACATGTTCAAGGATATGCAATAGTTCTAAAAAATATGTAGAAGGCAAAAAAAATAAGCCTAAACAGTAGCAGGTGATGAAGTTGACTACTCATGAGGTGGAGTCCCTACTACTGAAGCCCTTGAGCATGCACCTGAGAGGTTTTATTTAAAAAGAATAGAAAATAAAGTGTGAGCAAAACGAGCTCAATAAATGTTATTGGTTTCCATTAAAAACATTTATACAAATATTAACCCCCATAAAAGAAAACAATTTATTTTCTTTCAAATAATAACCATTTTTATTACAAATACACATTCTTTTCTTTTTATAAGACCAATGCACATGTAAAACAAATCATACATGTTTTTTCGAGATTAAGTTCCTCTTTTCTTGTAAAGTAAACAATGAAGGAAATCAATACTTTCATGAAATTTCTTTCTTTTTTTTATAGCCCATCATAAATTTTCTTTGCCATCTGGTACCCTTAAGTGTAAGGCCACGATGCTGGTTCTACATCGCTTACCCGTGCTTGGTTAACCTCTATATATCGATTGATATGAAGCTAGTTCTACATCGCTTACCTATAACGATGCTAGCACTACATATAAATCAGTGGTTATAGAGTTAGTTCTGCATCGCTTACCCGTAACAGTGCTAGCACAATATATACTCCACAGGTGCAGAGGGCGACTCATAGGACATACTGACAAACACAACACTACCCATGTTAGTGATAGACACCCCCAAACACCGCCATGCACGTTAGGATGTACTCTGATCGATATAATCATATGTATAAAGACCTAACAGCGTACCATAGGTTAAACCATAATTAATACATGAGCGTGCCTTATTTCAATACCAAATAAAATAAAATTCAAAATCCATTTCCATAGCAATTTAAAGAATATGTATATGTCATTGGGTTTCAAGTGCATCCAAATCTCAATCCAATGTTAAAACAAAGTATATGTAAATCTCATGAAGATTGACTTTTAAATTCAAGTAGTAACACTAATGAAATTATACATAAACATACTTTTCATAGTAAGGTTAAAAAAAACCATCTTTACAAAATCAATTTAAAGATACACTCACGTGTTTTGTAACAACCCGGACTACTCCGATTACAGATATTGTCTGCTTTGGGCCGTGGTATAGCCAAGTCCTCATGGTTTTACTCTTCCCATCGCAGGGGAAAACACGTCTTGTGAGGGAGAGGTATCCATACCCTTATAAGGCATACTTCATTCCCCTCTCCAACCGATATGGGATCTCACAATATCCACCCCCTTTAGGGCTTAGCGTCCTTGCTGACACACCGGTTCAAGTATTGGCTCTGATACCATTGTAATAACCCGAAGCACCCCATTCAAATATATTTTTCGCTTTGGGCCTTTATATTGTGAAATTCTATATTGGTTGGAGAGGGGAACGAAGTATGCCTTATAGGTGTACAGATACCTCTTCCTTACAAGACGGGTTTACCGTGAGGGCTTGGCTGGGCTAGGACCCAAAGTGGACAATATCTATGAGTAGGGTGGTCTGAGTTGTTACAATAGTATCAAAGCTAGGTTTTTATTTTTTCAAAAGTGTTATTACTTTTTTTGACAGATTGATGAGCCTTAGGAGTTGAGCCTGGGTGTCGACAGTCATTGGTCGAGAAGTAGAGTCTCGGGTCGTTAAGTTGACCTCTTTAATGGTCTGATGATTTCGACCTCGGTGAAAGTACTTGTCGACATTCTTTGGGGTGTAAGGGACATCAGATAAGCTAGACTTAGTCAGATTTATTTTATTAAATGTCTTTTCTTTGATTTTATAGTTAGCATGGTTGGACGAGGAAGGGGAAGTCGTTCCATGGTTAGACCTTTGCGACTTAAGTCAGAGGAACACAGTGCTGAAGCCGTTAGATCCCCCTCTCATTATAGTCACTCCTCTTGGAGAGAAAGTGGCTCGTGATGAAGCATATACGACCCGTGTGGTAAAGGTCGGTGATGTTATGTTAGAAGCAGATCTTATATCCCTCAATCTCTAGGATTTCGGGGTGATATTAGGGATTAACTGGTTAGAGAGGCACTACGCTAGGGTTGATTGTTTTAGGAAAGAGGTAGAGTTTGACATTCAGGGTGGAGTCTTGATTAAATTTACTGGTGACCTATCGGTGTCCCTGAGTTGTTTGATATCAATGGTGTAACATCCCATAACCGATGGGAAGGGTAAAATAGTCATTTGGAATGGTTAGGAGTGTTTAAAATTGTTTAGCTATATTCATGCATTCATATATGCACGTAAATAGTGAATTTTGCACATGTAAATGACTGTACATGCATTCGTGACATTTCCCGGTATAATTGTGAATAAATGTGAATTATGAAAAATATGATTTGTGAATGAAAAACTGTGTTGGAGA
>JAOTAY010000190.1:34372549-34388600 GCA_025629805.1 Erythroxylum baracoense | reverse complement strand
TCTAACTCTTACCTTTTTAATTTTCTTGTTGTTAGAAGAATAGATACTAATTTTCGCTATTGCATTACTCATCAAATTAATTGCAATGTGTAAAGTTGTAATCATCTGAATTTGTTAAGAAAATCAAGAAGATTTTAAAGATTAATATATTAGACGATTTAACACAATTTAACCCCCCTTCTTGTGTATTTTGCATATTATACGTGATTTCTATACTAACAAATGATTTACTTTAAAAGCATCATAGTTATATACCTTATCCTTAATTGGTTCAACCATTGCACAATCAAAACATAACCAAGAAAATTCACTACCCACAATCGTGGTGGTCATTGCCATAATCGTGAAAGAAACTAATCTCCCATTTTTCCTGCAATTTTCCAGTTTCTCTCAAGACAGATTTTCAGATCAGTTTTGTATGACCATTATGGCCCAGAAAATGAGGTATTTAGGCAGCACCTTCTTCTAAACAAATGTTCCTATATGTTTTAAGCTTCTAATGAAATCAAATTCGTTCTGTTTAGTTCAGTATTCTGCATTTTATAATAAAAATATTACAGACTCGAAAGTACACAGTTCTTAACTTCAAGCCAAATTTCAAGACCCTTAAGAACATAATTCAAATTCAATTCCTTCATGAAAATTATAGCCACTTGTCTCTCGTTTAATCTATTTTAAAATTTAATCCCATTTAAATATCTACAGGTCAAGATGTGGCCAAAATATAGATGCATGTTTAGTGAAAGCACTCCATCTAACATATTCCAGCACACATTTAACTTCATTTTCAACTTTACTTTGTCTTAAAACTATCATCCTACTTCTTCTCATTTCAAGACAATACAGTAGCCTTTTCTTTGGATTTAAACTCATTCTAATTCATCTTCATAACAGCTACCAATAATCCACATGATCACACCTCAAAACAGAACATAACCATATGTCATCCCTTTATAAATTTCTGCATTCATTCCATAACATTTAAAATAGTCATCCTAGCTAAAACTCATCTTACTAAAAATTTGTGAATTATCACTCACAATATACACAAAAATAAGACATCTATAAACTCATTTTTCTCATCCACGTTTCAACATGTTTTCATCCCCATTTCATGATCTTTCAACATCTAACTATCATCATGTATGTTTTACTCAACAATTCAAGAAGAATAATATGCTACTTACTTGTTTAAGCTTCAATATGTTCAAACCACACTCAACCTTAGCTTTTCGTCTTCATACATTCATCATCATTGAAAGATGAATGAGCTAGGTTTTTGGTAACAAAGAGGAAGAAGAAAACAAGAAGCTTGAAGAAACAAAGGAAAGAAGTTGAGTAAAATCAAATATCATGAGGGTTGTAAGAAGAGAGTGTCATGAGAAAGAGAGGAAGATGAAGAAAATAAAGAAGATGCAAATGAGAGAAACTAACAAAGAGAGGAGCAAATAGCAAGTTAAAGACCAAAATAAGAATGAGTCTTTCACTTAATAAAAAAATTGTGGATTAAAACAAGTGAAGTGGCAAGTGACACTTGTCACTTGCCACATGTCACTTTCTTATGGTCCTCTTTTGGTCTTTTAAAATAGCTAGTCCATTTGTCTCCCAATTCTAATTCAATTGACTCCCATTTGACTCTTAATTCTACTACCGTTTATCAATTGTCTTGCCACTTGGCATTTTTCCTAGTCCATAATTACCCAAAATCTTAAAAATTTCTCAAAGTTTACCAAAAATTCTAAATCAATAATTTAATTCACCAAATCAATTTTTAAGGCAAAATATTCACTATCCATATTATAATCACATTAAAACAATCATTCATACCTGAAAATGTCAAATGAATGCATGTACAATCATTATAATGTGTGCAATAATCAAATTCACATGTATGTATGCTATATTATGCATGAGCATGAAATGCACTTCCTAATCTCTCATTGTTATTTCTTATTTACAAAAATCTTCCATGTATACCCCCACATTCAGGCTTTTATACATTCACATTAATCAAGAATTGAAAAATGCTCCACGAGCTTTAAGGATTGGTTAAGGCATTGGTTAGGTGCATGTAATGCGGTTTATACAAAAGAAAAGGCTAATAAAGCTCAAAGGGGTTAGCAAAGGAAAATTCATTTAATTGGTAGGTTGTTTGGCTAATGTAGCTCATTATCAATAAAGAATGCCTAATTATTTTTATAAAAATACATGTGATAAAAATGTAGTCTCGAACAGAAAATTAAAGCAAAGTAAGGATGTATATGTCATAAAGGTCACACGTAATAAAAGACAGTGAGACTGAAATAAATGTGTCAGTCTAATATGGCTCAAAACTTCACTGGTTTTTGTCTACCACTAATCACCACTCTTTTAAGAATAATGCACATTAACTAATCACAAGAGCAAAAGTACATGTTAAGGTTTCCATGGATTTTTTTAGTGAATTCACACTTTAATTATGACTAAATAATCTTCAAAGCAATAGAAAGCGAGAAAATTTTTGATTTTGTTTGTTTGATTTTGAAAACTGCCTAAAAAGTCACATAAGCCACAATTAAGCTCAAAACATGCATAAAAGCTAATAACAAACTAAGATCCCCACCCTCACACTTAAAAATTACATTTTCCCTAATTTAACATAAAATGCAAGAAATGGAGCATTTATGGAAAATAGCAATTGCGAAAATGTAAAGAGAAAGAAATCAACTCCTCTTGGGTTGTCTCCCAAGTAGTGCCTTTATTTACCGTCGTTGACTCGACTACACATTGCTCAGTCTTTATAATGAGGGTTTTCTAACCCTATCCTTCCACGTCCTCCAATTGAAATCCTTCATAAAAGGGTTTCAATCGATGAACATTGACTTTAAATTTCTTGTTTGTTTGTAAGCTTTCAATTTCAACTGCACCATGTGAAAACACATTAGTAACAACAAAATGTCTAATCCAATGGGAACATAATTTACCTTGGAAAAGCTTAAGTCGTGAATGGTAGAGAAGAACTTTTTGTCCAACCTTAAAATTCTTCCTAACAACCATCTTATCATAAAATCATTTCATCTTTTCCTTGTAAATTTCTACATTCTCATAAGATTCAAGCCTAATCTCTTCCAATTCTTACAGTTGCAGCTTCCTCTGTTCTCCCACCACATAAATCTTCATATTGCATTGCTTAATGGCCAAAAGGCTTCGTGCTTAATTTCCATTGGAAAATGATACGATTTTTCGTAAATCAATCTATATGGAGACATACCAATCTGTGTCCTAGCTATATGCAGTGCTATATGCCTAAAGAGCATCATTAAGTCGTTGACTCCAATCTTTATGATTTGAGCTTACCATTTTCTCAAGAATAGACTTGGTTTCTCTATTTGACACCTCTGCTTGCTCTTTCGTCTATGGATGATAGGTCGTAGACACCTTATGAGTGACATGGTACTTCTTTAAAAGGTCTTTCACCAATCGGTTGCAAAAATGAGTACCCCTATCACTAATCGATGCTCTCAGTGTTCTAAACCTAGCAAAAATGTTAGAATTGACAAATTCTGCAACAACTTTAGAATTGTCAGTCTTAATGGCTTTAGCTTCCACCCATTTAGAAACATAATCCACAGCCAACAAAATGTAAACAAAACCAAAAGAAGAAGGAAATGGTCCTATAAAATTGATGCCCCATGCATAAAAAATTTCACACAAGTATTGGAGATAAAGGAATTTGATCTTTATGGGATAAATTACCCTGTTTTTGGCTTTTTCACATGCTTTACAGGACATATAGGAGTCTCAAAAAATAATTGGCCAATAAAAATCACATTAAAAAGTTTTCCTAGCATTTCTATTAGGCCCAAAATGATCACCACAAGCATATGAATGGCAAATTTTGAAAATTGATTCATATTCATATTCAGGCACACATCTACTAATCACTTGGTTAGAACAACACTTCCATAATTGAGGATCATCCCAAATATAATATTTCAACTCACACTTTATCCTGTTCCACTTAGCTTTACTCAACTCATTAGATATCTCATCGTTCACTAGATAGTTCATAATATCAGCATACCATGGAACTTTACCTTGAAGTGTTAGTAATTGCTCATCTGAAAACAATTCTTGCAATAGTGCTAACTCCTCATCCTTCACAACTCGACTAAAGTGATTTGCGACTAAATTCTTTACACCATTCTTGTCTTTGATCTCTACTTTGAACTTTTAGAGTAGAAGAATCCATCTAATAAGTCATGGCTTCGCTTCTTTCTTCAATAAAAGGTACCTTAATGTTGTATGATCAAAATATGCAATCACTTTAGAACCAAGCAAGGAAGGTCTAAATTTATCCAAAGTAAATATAATAGCTAAAAGCTCCTTTTCAGTAGTGGAATAGTTTCATTGTGCTAGATTGAGTGTTCGCAAAGTGTATTAAATAGCATGAGTCATCTTGCCACATTTTTGAGATAAGATGGCACCCACAACAAAATTACTCACATCATATATAATTTCAAATGGTTAACTCCAGTTAGGTGGTTGAATGATCGGTGCTGAAGTCAAAAGTTCTTTCAACTTGTCAAATGCTTCCTTCCATCCCTCATCAAACTCAAAAGGTATATCTTTTGTAATAAATGATAGAGTTTCATTGAGATCTTACTGAAGTCCTTTATAAACTTGCGATAAAAACCTGCATAGCCAAGAAAAGAATGAACCTCCCACACATTTATAAGGTAGGGTAAGTTTCGCACAATTTCTATCTTAGCGTTATCAACCTCAATTCCTTTAGATGAGATTACATATCCCAAAACTATTCCTTGTTCAACCATAAAATGAAATTTTTTAGAATTGAGAACATTATTAGTTTTGATGAAACGTTTAAGTACACAACGCAGATTATCCAAGCATACATCAAATGAATCCCCATAGATAGTAAAATCATTCATAAATACCTCAATAATGTGTTCAACATACTTAGAGAAAATACTTACCATGCATCTTTGAAATGTGGATGGAGCATTGTAAAGTCCAAACGACATCCTTTTGTAGGTAAATGTACCAAATGTGCATATGAAGCTAGTTTTCTCTCGATCCTCCAGAGCTATCATGATTTGATTATATCCCTAATACACATCTAGAAAATAGTAGTGAGATCGTCCCACAAGTCATTAAGGCATCTAATTAATGAATGGGAGTGGAAAGTGATCCTTGCATGTAGCAGCATTCAGCTTCCTATAATCGATGCACACTCGCCATCCATTTTGAATTCTTATAGGCACAAACTCATTATTCTCATTCTTTACCAAAGTAATCCCAGTTTTCTTTAGTACTACTTGGACTAGACTCACCCATTTATTATATGAAATTGGATAGATTATACCACCATCAAGCAACTTTAAGATCACCGTTTTTACCACTTCCATCAATAGAGGATTCAACCTTCTTTATGATTCTCTTGATGGTTTGGATCCTTCTTCCAACTGAATTCGATACATATATGTCGAAGGGTCAATACCTTTGATGTCAACTATAGTCCACCCTATAGCTGTGATGTGGTCCCTAAGCACTTGAATGAGCTTTTCTTCTTGAAACTTGTTTAAATTCCTGGCTATGCTTACCAAAAGTGTTTCTCCTTCTCCTAAAAACATATATTTTAAGTTCTCCGATAATTGCTTCATTTCAATTATAGGTGCCTGCAAAATCGAAGTTAAAGATTTTGCATTAGACATTGGCAATTCAATATTTTGAAATACATACCTTTTTTGTATTGTTTACAATGATTGCAGTGCTAGCACAATTTCTTCCATTTCATCCGTAATGAGCAAGTTAGAATTTTGCAAAATGGTTTCCATTAAACTCATGCAAAGAATGACTTCTAACTCATCTTTACTATCCATATCAAAAATTTCTTGAGACAAAGAATCAATGACATCAATTGATAAAACAGAATAGACAACATTAGGGTAACTCATAGCTTTAAAAATATTAAAGCGAACAATTTCACTGTCAAACTCCATAGTCAATGTTCTTGCATCCACGTCGATTTTTGTCTTTGATGTCTTTAAAAATGGTTGACCCAAAAGGATAAGTGAAGAATTAGACGAAGGTTCTCCCTCTATGTTCTACACATAAAAGTTAGCTGGAAATACCAATTCGTTAACCTGCATTAAAACATCCTCTACCCTTTGGGATAAGCATTAAATCTATCAACCAATTGAATTATAACACGTATTTCTTTCAATGATCCTAAATTCAATGAAGTATAAATGTAATATGGTATAACATTAATTGAAGCTCCTAAATCTATAGCATTAATTGAAGCTCTTAAATCTAACATTGTTTTTTCAAATCGGGTATCACCAATTTTGCCAGGAATTATAAATGTACCTGGATCCTTACACTTTGGGGGAAGCTTTCTTTGAATGACTGCATATATGTTCTCCCCCACATTTACTTTCTCGTCTCCCCTCAATTTCCTTTAGATGTGTATAATTCCTTGAGAAATTTGGCATATCAAGGAACTTGCTTAATGGCACCAATTAGAGGTATGTTCACCTCTACCTTTCTGAACATCTCCAAAATCTACTTATCTTACTCCTCTTTCTTCAATTTAGCAAACCTACTAGGAAAATGAGGTAAACTTTTAGTAAAATTTTTAACCATAGGAGATTTATAATTTACCTGAGTTCTCATTTCCACTTCTTTTAGAGGCACTTCAAGTTCTTTTTCAGCTTCTTCATCATCACAAATAACAGGAGCCTTGCGTGGTGCTTCTATTTCTTTACTTCTTAAGGTGATAGCACTTGCATTTTCTTTCAGGTTTATAATAGTTTGAGAAGGAAGCTTGCCCAAATTTTAATTCTTCAATCGGCTCACCCCATTAGCTATATGAACCAGTTGATTCTCCAAATTCTAAATGCTAGCTCTTATTTTTTTCTAGAATCATATGGCATTATTTTGGAGTTGAGTGATATTATGAGTTAACATTTTCAATAGTTCTTCTAGTGAAAGTCCCAAACTTGATGGTTGAGCTTGTTTTTGATATGGTTATTGAAAGGAACCTTGTTGTTATCTTTGCTGCCCATAGTTGTTGAATGGATGATTCTTCCATCCTAAGTTCTTTGCCTATGGGTAGCTAGGATTCCTTTATGGTTGACTCGAAAAGCTTCCAAAAGCATTCACTTGTTATGTAGATGTATCCTGCAATATTGGACACATATCAGTGGAATGTCTTGCCATTATGCAAATTCCACATACCTTGACTTGTTAAACACCACTTGCAGACATTTTCCTAACCAAAGATGTCAACTCAGTTATTTGTTGCTCTAATGTAGCAGTTTTAGCTTCATTAACATTCAATGGCCGAGGGTCCTCTCGAATATTGAAGTGATGGGAGTTAGCACCCATGTCGGAAATGAGCTTTCTGGCTTCAATAGGTGTCTTGTCCACTAGTACACCTCCACTTGCTGCATCTACCATATTTCTTTCTTGTGGTAGAAGACCCTCATAAAAATACTGGATCAAGAGCTGCTCATTAATTTGATGATACAGGCAACTAACACATAACCTCTTGAAACGCTCTCAGTACTCATATAATGTTTATCCATGATATTGTCAAATAGTACAGATCTCTTTTTGAATATTTGTAGCTCGAGACGCATGAAAGTATTTTTCCAGAGAAAGTCTTTGTATCTCATTTCACGTGGTAATTGATCCGGAGGGCAAGAACTAAATCCAATCCTTGGCAATGTCTCCCAATGAGAATGGAAATGCCCTCAACTTAACAGGCGCTTCTTATACCCCAACTAGCTTCATGTTAGAATAGACGATGTGGAACTTCTTAAGATGCTTGTGAGGATCTTCACTTGGCAGACTACGCAATGTAGGCAAAAGATGAAATAGGCTAAATTTAAGCTCAAAAGCAACATCAATAATAGGAAAATCAATACATAACAGTTGATGATTAAAATTAGTGGCAGTTAACTGTTTAAGAGTACGATCATTATTTTGTTCAGCCATGTTAGAAGCAATATTGAAAATGGAGTTGCTAGAAGAATCATAAAGTAAATCTAAAGTCATTTGAATTCCTGGTGGAGTCAAGTTTTTTGTTAGATGATGATGGATCCTCAGAACTTTGTACAACTTATCTTCTCGCTCTGCATAACGTTCTTTCAAGTTCTGGATAAAATTTCAATTCAGCAATGTGAGAATATCGTGTCATACACTGTAGCTAACCAAATAAGAAAAGAAGTTAATAAAAAAATAACAATAACAAAATAAAACAAAAAAATAAACTTATAAAATCAAAGGATAGTAATCCCAAACAATGGCGCCAAATTTGATAGCGCGACATAATGCTAGTTAAAATAAACTAGACCTACTACTGTAGTAGTGGTGAGTCTAGGTCGATCCCATAGAGAGTGTGTATAAAGTTTATGAAATGAAAATAATCAGTGTTTAGGTTTTGGGGGGTTTAATTTTAAAAATAAGAAAATAAAAGCTAAAATAACTAACGAAAGCAATTTGAAGAAAACATGTAAAAAAATTGATGAAAGTGGGAAATTCAGTAGGGAACATATTATTTGGTTCAATCTCGGCCTACATCATAATTTAATATATTTAAATGATTTGTTGATCTCAAACTTCGCCTAGCAACTATTAATCATGGGTTAATAATTAACCTAAGTTTTCCTTTATGTAATGTTTAATCAAGATATAATCATTAATTAAATTTAACCACTGAATAACCTAGGATATGATCTCTAGATTCAATTGGATAGTAGCATTATGAATTAGGAAAATCAATTAATCAAGGCAACATTCACATACGATGTGTCATTTAACCTAGGTTATGTTATCCCTGATGATTACAAACCATTAGTCACTACAAATGAATTTCAACATAACAATTACTGATTATATTGAATATTATAGCAATGGGTTTTCATGAAAAATGTTTCAATAGAGCATTAAAATCATTCTTATACAATAACCAGTCAATCCACACAAGATAATGTAAACAATCCGAAAAGAGGTAAAGAAAACGATACACAACAACATTTTGCTTAATGTGCTCCTCGATCTCAATTGCACCTCCGAACTGGTGTTGGGAAAGTTAGGCTTCCATCTCCATCTTCAAGCTTTCACCATCGTCCATCCTCTTTATCACCACTGTCGATGTTGAAGACCACAAAAAAACCAAAGAGAAAATAAGAGAAAAGTGTTTTCGGCTAGGACTATCCCCCTCTCCTTTTTACCGTCACACGCTTTTCCTTATATAGTAAAATTTAGGTTTAAACCAAGGGACATCTAGCATTAACAAAGATGCCTATCTTTCTCACGCTTGTGAGTTAAGTCTCACGGGTGTGAGAGCACCTCACGGCCTTGCATGGCTGTGATCCTCTCATGGGTGTGAAAGATCGCTCACAGCCATTAGAGGTACTACATAGGCGTAAGAAATTTCTCACGCCCATGGGATCCAATATATGTCATGAGACTTTCTTCACTTGACATTCTATCTTAACTCTTCTTCTTTCAATCCTTTTCTTCTTCATGCTTCATGAATCAATAGAATATGGAAATTGATAAGATGGCTTCAATGGACATGGTTTCAAGTCACTTTAGCTCCTTGACTTCCAAAATGTACCTAAAATCAAATATGAGCTAAAGTGAGTATCCTGAGCATTTCTAAGGCATTAATCAGTAAGTGTAGTATATCAAATGAATCAACATTTAATCACATATCAAAAGGCACCAAAAACATCTCTCCCTAATATGTCTATCTTAACCTGGAATGTACGCAGAATAAATTGCTACTATAAGCTCTTAGCCTTACGAAATTTTGTATTGCGTGAAAAACCTCTTATAGCTGCCTTACTTGAAACTAAACTCAGAGTAGGTAACCTTGACAAACTAAATATTTTGGTCCTCTCTTGGCACATGATCTCCAACCACTCTTAAAATGTTTATAGACAGATTATTATCTGTTAAAATTTCAATAAGTACATCAGCTAGACACAACTAATCAAATAATCCATCCGAACTTCTCCTTCTTATGGGACCACATTGACGTTAATCTCTTCTTCATTTATGACAGCAACTTTGTCTTCCAAAGACATATTTTATAAGCTATACTCATAAACCTCAGTAGCTCCATCTCTAAGCCTTGGTTGATTTGCAGAGACTTTAATTCCACCCCATATGCATTGGAAGCTCAAGGCCATCCCAATCTCAAGAATTACTCAACTGACTTCAAGGATTGTGTTGAATATAAGGCCGTGTCCAATCTTAAACATGTTGGCCACCTCTATACTTGGTCTAACAAGAAATAATCAAATTGGTTCATTCACAAGAAACTCGACCGATCTCTGGTGAGCTATCTTTGGCTTTATAGCTTTCTTAATAGTGTCGTCTCCTTTAAAGACCCCCTGATTTTAAATCATAATCCTATTTTAGTTGCCAAATTATTCCAACAGCTTGAACATTGTTATCCTTTTAGGTTCAACAACTATCTTGTTGATGAACTTAGTTTACTGAGGCTTATAAGAAAGGGGCATACCTCCACGGCACTAGACAGTATAGTTGTATATGCAAATTGAACTCTATAAAAAATGCACTCAAGTTCCTGAATTCTCTTAAGGGCTCCACATCTCTAGTTGTTGACTCCACCAGGCTTGACTTTGAACATATCCAAAACCAAATTGCCTCTCTCCCTCCTAATCAATTGTTGTTAGACAAGGACAAAGCAGCTTTTGCTAACTATTTGTAGGCAGCGAAAAATCATTCATCTATCCTTCAATAAAAGGCATAGGTACACTAGCTAAAAGATGGAGATAGGTGCACCACCTTCTTTTTCAACACAATCTTAGCTCGAGAAAATTACAATAAAATCTACTCAATTACATCCTGAGAAGGTATATTACTTCACAAGCCCCAGGACATACACAATGAAGTTGTCAGATATTTTTCTGCCCTCGTTAGCAACGCCGGTCACTCAAATGTCTCACTCACTGATCTGCAATAGCTAAATCTGTCATAAATTTCCTCAATGGATTTTGCTCATTTAATCCAACCAGTTGTGGATTTTGAGATTAAGCAGGTAGTCTTCGGTATAGACCCTCGAAAAGCCCCAGAGCCAAATGAATTTAATAGTTACTTCTACCAAAAATCTTGGCACATTATAGGAAGCTTCGTCAAGGATGCAGTTTGGGAATTCTTCTCCAATAGAATCCTCCTTAAAGAAATTAATCGCACATTCTTATGTTTAATTCCTGAAGGACCTAACCCTTCCACTTTTGGGGATTACTGACCCATCTCATGCACCAACTTCTTATATAAAATCATCTCCAAAATCTTAGCTCTCAAATTGAAGACTGTCCTTGCTCCTTTGATTAATGACAACTAGGGTACTTTTCTGAAGGATAGACGTATCAGTGATAATGTCCTTATTGTATAAGAAATTTTGAAGGGATATTCTAAAAAACACGGCTCTCCCAATTGTACAATGAAGATTGACTTCCGTAAGCCATTTGATAGTATCAGCTAGGACTTCATAGTAGGCAACACTCACTGCTCATAGGTTTCCACTTCAGTTCATTAATTTGATCTGAGATGTATCTCCTTAGCCACTTTTTATGTTCTCATCAATGGCAACCCCACGACATTTTTCAAGCAGCTCATGGACTCAGACAAGGGGACCTTCTGTCCCCTTATCTCTTTATCCTTTGCGTGGAGATCCTTCATGCCATAATCAAGCAAGAAGTCCAAAACCAACCAAATCTCTGTTACCATACGAAATGTAAGAAGATTGCACTCACTAAACTTTACTTTGTAGATTATTTATTTTTATTTTATAGGGAAAACATGGATTCCATCCTCACCTATATGAGAGCTCTCAACTCATTCAAGCTCTATTCGAGATTGGAGATCAACCTACACAAAAGCCATTTCTATCTCTTCGAAAATGCAATCCATCTGGTTGATCCTATAGTAAGAGCTACGAGCATGATGCATAAATGTCCACCTATCTTCTATCTTGGCCTACCTATTTCCATAAAACGACTTAACCATCTGAACTGCCTTCTCTAATTGAAAAGATGTAGAAGCTTATTCATTCTTAGGTTAACAAATCACTATTTTATGCAGGTAAAGTGTAACTCATCAAATTTGTGCTTAACTCAATACACATTTATTGGAGTTCCCATATCTTCCTATCCCAAAGCATCATCAAAACAATTGAACGGATCCTCAAGAACTTCTTGTGGAGTCATCAGATTGGGTCCCTAGGAGCAGCGAAGGTTAAATGATCTAATCTATGTTCCCCTGAAGATGAAGGCGGCCTTAATGTATACTCCATTAAAACTACAAATCTAGCATTGATTCTCAAGAGGTTCTGGGGGATCTCGACTGATAAATCATCCCTTTAGATAAAACGGATACATTCCTAATTCCTCCAAGGTAAAGTATTTGGGCAATCTAGAAACATCCATTACACTCACACTTTCTCAAAAAACTTCTACAGCTATGAAATATGGTCCGACAGGAGATGTCATGCAAGATTGGAGATGAGAAACTGATTTCTTTTCGGTATGACAATTGGTCTAATCAAGGACCGCTAATTAATTCACTCTCATATTCAGGAACTCCACTCCTCCCCCTGCACACCAAGCTCCACTCTTTGATACAAGACAACTCTTGGCGGTTCCCACTTCGGTTACGTCATTTACAACCTGGTACTCCCCCTAATCCTATTTTGCATGATACGTTTCTCTGGAAAAATAAGCCAGTCCATCTTTTTACAACAAAGCTATCATGCATCTGTTACAACGAAGTAATAGCAAGGTTGACTGGTTTAAAATCATGTAGTGCAAAGCCTTACCACCAAGGCTCTCCTTTATTCTTTGGTTGGCAGTCCAAAATAGGCTCAACACTAGTATCGACTGCCTTTCTTAGAAGTCGATAAATCTTGCCCGATGTGCTTGGTATATAAGGAATCTAGGAATCATCTCTTTTACGAACTGCCTATGGTGCAACTATGGGGACTCGTTTCCAGACATCCTTCATCGCATTTCCCACCTGAACTCTTACACACATAATGATCAGCTGATACATATTATTGCTCATGGTGTTTGTATATACAATTTATGGCGTGAAAGGAACCTCAGAAGATTTACGATCACGAGGAACTCCACTGAGACCTTGAAGACTATGGTCCTCTATGATATAAGGGAACTTATTATCCTCCAAAATCTGCATCAACACTGCAACCCAAGAATCTCATCCTCACTGAACCTATAATGCTATCTCTCCTTGTTTGACTAATAACGCCTTCTTATTTTGAACTTGGAATTTTCGCTTGTCAGGGTCAGGGGTACCCCCCTCAGTTGCCTGTCTGCTTTGTACAACTTTCACAATTATTTTTTAATTCCAATTTTCTTTTTTCAAAAAAAAAAAAACAACGGGCAATAAGTTCTACTTGGCTTTAAAAGTTTATTACGTAGATGATTCTTGTAGTTTGTATTATTTTAATATTAATTTTTTTTATTTCTAAAAATTATTATATATTTCACAAGATTTGATTTTTGTTTTTATGTGTAATCTGTCATGTTTACATTACACATAATATACGAGTTTGATTGTTGTTATTTTTCAAAATACTAGTGTTATTTATATCGGAGACAATTATTTTAGTGTTATGTGATCTCATGATTAAAATTCAAATAATTCCATAATTTGGACAGAATCTTCCTCCTCCACCAATCATGTCTCCCTACTTTTGGAAGAGGAGAATGAGATTGGCCACTTTCAAATATGTGGTGTGCAAAACGAATAGTAAAATTCAACTACAAGAAATTCTTGACAATATAATAACTTTGAATTTTATTATCAACTTTCGCACAAAATATATGTTGGTTTTATCATAACGTAATATTTAATACAATAAGTCTTTTCGTGAAAAAAGATTTATACTTCAGTAAAAGTAACAGATAATTCATATGAATTTGATGGTGTGTTATTTTTTTAAACAACTTTAAAGTTCTCATACTGTCTTAAAAATTGAACCATTCGATAAGATTAATGACTTCTAGTATAATTTACCACACATGTATAAAAAAGCTATAATTGAACCAACTTTTTACACGGTTAGATAGTGATGCCTGCGGAAAGAGATAGACATGTAACAAAACTTGTCATTCTTACAACAGTTGAACAATGTAACGGTGATGAACCAAAAGTTATTATTTTCTCTTTGTCTTATCATATCCCCACGTAATGCACAGACAAATGGGTTCACATCAGTTCTGTCACGACGATGCACATTCACAACCTTTGGAGCCTCGTCATGATTAACCTCTTGGACTCTAAGACTGTCCATAAATTCAAATTAGGCTATAAGAAAAAAGGACTGTTAGCAACTTCAGGTCGTATTAAGATGTACCGGAATAATTATTATGATTTGATTAAATTATTTTTATATATTATAAATTGTTTATTATTACATTAAAATAATTTAATTAATATCATATGATAATCTCTTAACCATTTTTATATTAATATATCAACATCGATGTTTCTGCTTTGCTTTTTGCATGTGAAAAGGATCAACATTCTTTTGCAATCACGGACTGGAATCTAACTTAATGCTGGTGGTTGCTATTGTCCTATATGAAATGCCTTGTCCCCATACATGGTTAAAACGAGCACTTGACATCTTTTTTGACAAACTGATTATCGATAATAATCCGAAGAATAAATGTCCATCCTTTATTGGATCATCCTGACGCGCTCTAACCATCTGACTGACATTGTTAACAGGACCACATGTCGGATTGATGAAACTTAGACGAAATTTCGTCGAATGAACTTTCTCAGACTTAATGAGTGAGAGTGAGTTAGGTACCTTGACTAGTTAATCGCTCATGAAATGGTCGGAAATGCTTTGGATCGATCATCAAAGTTCAAATGTTTTATCGTTTAGGATTACTAATATCTGAGAGGAAGACATGTAATCAAGGGGCGAGAAAATTATTGGTATTGCTACTTAGGCCCTACTCTACTTAATATTTCATTGGATATCTCCCAGATACTCCAAATTAAAATCCAATAAGCTAGTTTGTAAACCACCTTTCCCATTTTGTCGACCAAGGTTTCAAAGCGAAGTTGCTGAAGTATGCATGAATAATCAAAAACTCTTATCCTAAAATGAGCAAAACAATGACTTATGATAGCGAGAAAAAGATAAGAGGATGGCGGTTAATGAATCACTGACAGATAAAAGAAAATAATGAGTAAAACATCACGATCCTATAGTATTTGATACTATTTGGTCTCAAGGGCTCATTCTTTTGCTGTGTTACTACGCATCTATGAATTACGTCGGGGTAGCGCTTATAATGCTTTTTAGTTAGTTCACATATGCAACAAGCAATAAAACATAAAACATAATATCTACTTCGAACAGAAGATCGAAGTTTTCACTACATAATTCCTTATGATAACTAAACCCACTTCAGTTTTCCCATTTAAATGCTTAAACAGAAGCACCAAAAGGGAAAACATAACTTATTTATGATAATTAAGCCCATTACATATGAGACGATAAAAGTAACACTTTAAACAACCGACAAACTCAGACTTGAACCAGAGAAACAATTTTTCCACTAGCGCCACTGAATTAAAATGGACTTCTTTCGTGATTGCAAACTTTGAAAAGAAAGGGACATGCATGTTTACGGACATGTGAAGCCACGGGGAACATTCCTTGAGCAGACATTTAGAAGCAAGCTCAAAGAGAGGGGAATGTTAAGGTTGATACCCAAGATGTTAGCTCTGATGGCAGTGCAAAGGCAAATAGCAGCCTCAAGATCGACGAGCCCTTGGATCAGAGAACAGCAAGGTTGCACTGGTGGAGTGCCAATGGTAACATTAAGTAATGAACCAAGCACATCCGCACATATACCTAATTTAAGAGCATCCCTAGGGCATCTTCCCCCAGTGCCACCGCCTCCTCCGCCTACCCCCCCCCCCCCCCCCCCCCCCCCCCCCCCCCCCCCCCCCCCCCCCCCGC
>JAOTAY010000190.1:34359654-34372449 GCA_025629805.1 Erythroxylum baracoense | reverse complement strand
AACCTTGTTTGCAAGGTACGAGCAAGTAAAACTCCTTAACAGCTTCTCCTTATCCTCCCAAGTGGCTGCACCACTTCCGCCACCACCACGACCACCACCTCCGCCACCGCCTCCACTACCACCACTGCCTCCACCACTACCACCACCACCACGACCACCACTGCCTCTACTACCACCACCACCGCCACTGCTACCGCTGCCGGGGGGAGGGCAACCTCCACCACATGCAGTGACAAGGGAAAAGAAAAGAAGGTTGAGAACCAAAAAGAGGGCAAACGAAGTTGAATTGGAAGCCATAATAGTGAACGAAATCGTATTCACTCTTTGGAACGTCTATATGAGTAAGAATTAAGTTGGAGCTGTAGTGTAGCAAATAGGAGAGAAAATGTATTTGGTGCAGAGTTTTGTTAGCTAGCGTAGGGTTTATATAGAGCTCAATGAGGTGACAGGACAGGGTCGAGGAGGCAGATCTAAGTAGAAAATAATTAAGAAATTAGAATATGAGAATATAAAAGAGAATAATATGTGTAGTTGTTAATTTTTGTCAACGTTAGTTATTAAATAAAGAAAATTTTATTTATTTTATTTATATTTGTTGATCACAATCACAGGTCATAAATTTTTTTCTTTAAAACAATGATGACTCCTAACAATATGAACCTATAAAGAAAAGTGATAGTATCTTTAATTTTAGCGGCCTTTTAAAAAAAAAAAACTAGTGGCCTTTATAACATTTATCTCAACTATTACAAACTAAAATACTCTTTCATCTACAAATGAAATTATTTATACGTACGAGTAATTATTACATTTTGACTATGATAAATACTGAGGATGTGGAAGCAAAAAAGAAAAAAAAATCCATGTAACCTTTTTGTATTCCTGGCTTTTATGGCTGGCAGTGAACAAACAGTTTTAGGTTGAAAGTGTTGGCAGCTTGCGGGATGGGTCTCACAAATTGCCATGTTATGTTAGCTCCCTTCAAGGCATTATTCTTAATCTATATCTAGAGTCCAGACGCATCCCCAGTAATTTCGGCTTGGAAAGTGCTCCTTACCAAAAACAGATAATCAGAGTTTCAATTTTTAGAGAAGGCAGGATGTTCAAAGATTTAATGATCCACAAAGGTATTTGCATCCACAATATTACACTTTTCGGGACGTTGCAATTATTATGTAAATATGTTAGTGGAACGTATAAGCACGATCAATGTTTTAAATTACAGTCCGCAATTGTGAATTAAAGTTACAATCCAAAATGTTATTGTGAATTATTGTATTTGTATTTGTATTTTTTATGATTACATCATCCATAGTTATCATAATTATTTGTAGTTACCATTTAATCTCCAATTTATAATTTAAAACTCTAACACGATTGTACTCGCAGTTCTTTCTTGTGGAAGTATTAGCTACAGTTCGCTATAGATATTACTATTATTTATAGATATGTAACAATGATGAAGTTATTGGAATGACTTCATAATAACATGAATAGGAAATTATACATTGTCTTAATTAATTTAAGAAAGAGTTTTGAATCGCACTAAATAATTTTATGTAAAATCATGTCATCTTTCATCAAGTCTACAAAGAAAAAGATCGAAGTTATAATAACTTATCAAAATTTAAGTGAGGACAAATCAAGTGATCCTCACAAAAGACAGTTGAGATGCACGTAAGAAATTAAATAAGACGATATTTGTATAATAATAAAGCTAAAGGATCGAATCAGATGATCTATCAAAAGTGAAAATTATTTCATTATAATCATTATTAAACTAATTTTTTAACACAATTAATTTTATTTGTCTACAAATTTCTTTTGTAAAAATAAAGATTTATTTCTATTTTGAGTCAATTAAATTAAAACTTACCACATGGCATATATAATTTGTAATCAACTTTACTAATTAAGGAGGATTTTAAAAAAAATGGTAGCCACTTAGAAGGTGACATATGGCATTTGAATTAGTTTCATGAAACACTCACAATTCTTATAAATAGAAGGGTTCAACTCATTTTAAGGATATATAGTTCAAGCTAATAAGTGTAGTCTTGAAACTTTACTATGAGTGCACAAGCACTTCTAAAGTTCATGAAACACTCTAAATTCTTATAATAGAAGGGTCCAACTCATTTTAAAGAGATATAATCCTAGCTAATAAGTGTCTTGAAACTTTGCTATAACTCCACAAGTACTTCTAAAGTTCAAAATACTTGGACGTTTTGTCAACTCTACAAAAATAAAGTTAAGTGACTTTCACGAAAGGTAAGCAAGATGTACGTGTCAAATCAAGTGATATTCACACAATACTAAGGCTAAAAGATCAAATAAGATGATTCTTTGAGAGCGAAGATCACTTTATAATAATAATAATTAGATTAATGTTGTAATAAATTCTATTTTGAAAATTAATTCCAACTTAAATTTGTATCTGCTAAAAGAATGTAAGAAAATAACATTTGTTCTTTTCGAAACCAAGTTTTCTCAAGTTACATTTGAATTTGTTAAGTAGATGAAGAAGACGAAATAAATTTTGGAGGGGCCTATTGAGTGTCATTAATAAAATAATTGAGATTTTCATAATTCAGAAGGGTCACAAATTATGTCTTCCAATCTAAATAATTTTTAGAAGTGAGTTTAATAGAAAAAGAGAGAGTGAAAAAAAAAGAATAATAGGATTGGAAGAACTCAAGATATTTTATCAAATGTGCAGCTCTAATGCCATGCCAATAATAAAGAAAAATAATATTTCTCATATATTATTTTATATGAGTACATCAATATTTAAAAAGACATAAGATAGGTTGTCATAATGAAGATTACGAATATTTGAAATATGAATAAAATTGTATATATTTAAAAAAATATGAAGATGGCATGTGTTTAAATTTATAAGATGGGGATAAAGATTATCTTAACAAATAAGAAATAAAACTGCTTAAATTGTTAGTAATATAGTTTCATTAACTTAAAATATTTCTAATAATTTTAGATGTATCAAAGACCATTTACTATTGAAGTTTATCAACACTACTATTCCATGATGCGTATCAACCTTGGAGGATTGAAGGATTTTTCTTTAATATAAATTTCCAAATGTTATGACCATTTATTTAACGTAAGTAAGTTCACTAAAAAATCTTGCATGGAATTAATAAGAAGAGCTAAAGATAAATTGAACTAGCATGAGATTATCTGGAATAAGAACTTAACCCCCCTAAAGTATCTTTTCTACTATGGCTAGCCATAAAAAAATGGCCTAACCATAAAGGACATATTAAATTTTCTTAATATCCAAGACCTTTATATGTTGTGCAAGGTTAAAAGAGAGACATCAAGACACCTATTTTTTGAATGCAGCTACACCAAATGGATATGGGACAAGATACAGGACAAACGATCTACTTACAGAAAACTTTTTTACTATGAAAGTGTAGTTGGATGGCTATAGAAGGATAAAAAAGTGTAGAAGGAAGAATTAGCTATCAGAATAGTAGGCCTGCGATCTTACATCTATAAGATATAAAAAGAAATGAACTACATAAACTCCCAAGGAGCGGGGAACACTAAACAAAACTTGCTAGTGGAAACTATCCAATGGATCAGAGAGTAATTAGCTTACATTGGAGAACTAATATGCAGCCATGTGAGTATAATTACATAATGAAGAATCCTTGCACAAAAGTTTGATAAGAAGCAAGAAATAGTGACTTTAACCCTTTAATCAAGTGGTAACTGGAGGGTTTATGTAGAGTTGAAAATGTTGTTATGTCAGTTGGTAATGGTGTTGTAATGAAGTAGTTATGATGATAGTAGTGTTTTTATAATATTTAGCTCTTAAATTGGGTTTGTACCAAGAATTTTTACCCTTTTAAAAGTTTTTAATAAAAATTTTAACTTTTTAAAAAATATTTAACGTAAAGCCAAGATTTTATATAAAGATATATACTAACATTTAAACTCAACATGGTTGAAAGACTTTTGGATTATCATCGTGTCTTGTAGTATACAGAAGATTGTAGTTTATGGCTTATTTAGGTATACATAAGATTGTAGTTTTTGGCTTATTTATAAGTCTTTGATCTTTTATAAGGTACTTAAGTTGCCTTGTAATCTTAAAATTTTTACTTTAGTTCCTGAAGAAATATTGTATGTCGATATCGCAAGCTTCAGTGTAATTTAGTTTTAAAAAAACTTTCACATTGAATTTTTTAGAGTATATTATTTCACTAGGATGTTAATCAATATATTAGTCCTCAGATGATATACGAAAGGATGTTGAAGGTAAATTATATGTATTTACTTTTTGTCTTATTTTAAAAAAATAATGAATGGTATGGTAAATTCATATAAACAATTTCAAAAACAAACACAAAATAAAAAATGAGTAGGAAAGAGATCAAGATATTTATTGTGGTTTCTCCAAATAACCATTATAGTCTATATCAACTCCACAAGCTTTACTTGAAAATTTGCTATCTTCATCCTTTGATGGATGAAGATGGTCCTTTCATCCAATATCATTTTTATCACAGCTAAAGAGGAATCATTACACTCTTCTTGTTTTATCAAATGAAGGGTAATCCTTTACAACTCTTGCTCAAGGTTAATAAAAACCATTATAATGTATCTTAAGTTATTTTCTTAATTATTACATTAGCACAATCAAATACAACACAAAACATCCCTTACTTGTTCACACCAATGAACTAAGACTATTATGCAACACATACATTCAGCGAAATGCTCTTTTTAACCTCTCAAGTTCTTAGGAACTCTCTAGTATGCCAAGGATTCTTCACATAACTCAATTTTAGTCTATTTATACTTTAAACCAACTTAAATAGTCATTAGATATACAAACTAACCGTTAGTCTCTTAGAACATTTATCTAGCTAGACACCGACATTCGGCTCGCTTATAAAATGTTTGGGCTGGGGGTTCGACAAGTCTATCAGCTAGCCTAACAGATAATACCTGTAACTTCTTTGTTCTCTATAGAAACCAAGTTAAAAACTTCAGGTCCTAAGTCTTGCCAAAGAAAATACACACTCTTTGGTAAAAAAAAAATTAAAAGAGAAACTTGATTCAAAATTATTTGAAAAGTTTCTTAAAGTTTGATTGAAGATCATGAAGTCATTAAAATAACTAAGGATAAGGTTACAAAAATGATTACAATGAGATTTTAAATTTTGAGGTGCTTGGCATCAGGAAGTCATTAAAATAAGTACTAAGGATAAGGTTACAAAAATGATTACAATGATATTTTAAATATTTTGAGGTGCTTGGTTCCTTCTTGTACTTTACTTTTCACTTGAATTTTATTGAAACTCTCTTGAATTACATATATATGGTCCTTCTTCTTCTTTTGATTTCTCAAATGATTTTTTGGTTCTTTTTAGTGTATTTGTCCTTCTATTGAACTTAAATTTTCACTTATTGTTTAATTTCAGTATAATAGGTCTACCATCACAAAACGTAAATTCATTCATAATATATTTTGTTGTCAATAAGAACATAAATCAACATATCTCACTTGATCCAACAAAATAAATTACAATATTCAAATATTCTACTATGTTCTATATTCTAACAAAGTAAATTACATCGTTCAAATATTCTACTATTTTGTCAACTTATTTTTACAGTTCATTAGAGTATAAGGACTCAAATTGACAATTAAGACGGTAAAGAACAAAAATTAATTCAAAACTCGTTAACTTGCATGGTGATAACATAAAGCTTAATACTCTAGATTATCATCAATTACATCACGTCCTACTTCTTTTAGTAGTCTTTTAAGTAAGACGTAATCTAATTCAAGAACCACAATATATAGTAACTTTACAAAGAAAATTTTTACTTTTCATTTATTTGGCAGCTTGAAAGATGAAGTCCTTGAAATTGAGAAAATAATTTAGCATGAACCTGCACATATTTATACTGTCACAAGAAAAAGGAGAACCAATAGTAAAGTAATTGATATCATTTTTGTTAATATGGACGTAATAAGTGCTTTAACTGAAAATGTGTATTAATCTTGTGATTAAAATAAATAAGAATTTTCTTTTTTTTTTTGGTTAAAGATTACTTACTTTACACATCAATTGCAAGATTGAAGGGTACTTCCTATCGCTTTCATTCTATTTTTGTTTCACTACATCAGACAAATTAATTGAAAATTTTGTTTCTCTTAATTTAAATTATATTATCTTTGAACTTTATTTCTTGCTATCACTTTCGTCATTCCAATTGCCTAATAGCAAGAGGCCTTCTAATTTCCTGGCCCGATCTTGGTAAAGTCGCTTGTGAGTTGTGATCACGGGGCAACTCTGGAAGCCACCGAGGGCTCCACCGAAGATTTGTTTCAAATCAACATCAGATTGGCCAATTTCAACTAAAACCGTTGTCATTATTTGTTCATTTTTCTTCTGTTCATACCATCGCGGAACCTCTTTTGTGCGCACTACTCAAGATATTCGGTTATGTCAAAATCACCCTTGGAACTAATGTAGGATACGATTGTTCAATTTCTTTGATAAGTAACCACAAATCATGATTATTATCAATCTTATCCTGTACTGGATGTGACTCCTCCACCGCAGAATGAATTTATTATTGTATAATTGACACGCTTTAAAACCAAAATGTCAATTTATGAATCTCGTTTCCTGTACTTGATGCCATCTTTGTGATTGTTCTCCACACTAAACTGGTTTTGCTTTATAGTAAAAGCTTGTTTTGTTTACAAAATTCAGAGCTTCCCTCGGCAGCCGGGCCACATGTTTCGACAAGTTGCCAATAACGAAACTATAGGATTTTCCAACTTACTATGATTGCTGACAGAAGTCGAAAACAATGAAATAACCCATCAAAATTTTGCCAATCTTTATTGTAATCTACGACTTCTTAGATTAGTTTCAGAACTAATGAGACAGTCGTTCGTTGACTTGGGATATGTAACATATCTATGTTACTGCCGACAAAGTCTACTTGGTTAAAGGAACCCAGAGATATTCCCATGTTTGGTTAAATTACTAGAGACTTTCTTTTGGCATAAAAAGTATGAGAAACTTTGTCAGTTAATGAAAATTCTTCCTCGAATCTCGGGCAGGTGTGGAGGTAACTGCCGACGAAGGGTACATCCTAAGATAGAATCACATGCATGTTAACTAGCTCTCCGACTTGCATTAGGTTCTAAAGAGTAGTTTGAATTGAAAAGAAAGATTTGGAGAAATATATAAATTTAAGATTATAAAACAATTGAAACATCATATTGGTTTGAAACGAACTATTTGTATAGGTAAATGACAACGACATGATGAGTACGTTATACCTGAAAGCATAAAGATTGCACAATAACATTTTTTGTATTCCATTTTTTTTTGTGAAAGTAAATTTAGTAAACATATAATTTTATTTCAATAGGATTAATAATCTTTAATATTCAAAATATAGTTTAGTTTGTCTGATTTGATACATTATGTATTATAAATTTAAAATACAGGCAATTATCTTCAGATAAAAGAGAGGGTTTACAAAATATAATTTTATTTTTATCCCATAATGTCTTAAAATTTAAGTTGGGTTGAGAATGAGGTCGATCCAAAAGACTTAATCTTTATGGAAGATTGCTCATTCTCAACCTTATATGCTATTGTTAGATGTTGTTTCTTTTCGATGTGGGATTTATTATCTCAATATAATGAAGGTGATATATTATGTATCTCTTTTAGTTTCATATAATTTTTTATCTGTTTTAAAATTTATCATATTAAATGTAACAGAAAATTTGAATAGAAGTTATAGACATTAATCTAAAATTTGAAAATATATTTTTTATTATAAAAACTCGTCTCTTTATCATTAAAATTTATCCTTAAAGTAATTAAAAAAATATTGGATAAGTTTGATAATTTATTGTTATTGAAGTATGTTAGAGCATTTTATATTGATTAAACATAAAAATGTTAAAATGTTTATAAGTGGTAAGGGTCAACTATTTAAATGACTAATTATAGTCATTTTAGCAGTGGTTGACCTAAGCTCAATTCTTATTAATGGGCTCTACACTCTACCCATATTAAAAAATCTAATATGGTATTAGAGAAGGTTTAGTCCGAATTATTAATTTCTCAATTGCCTGTCTAAATGTCCAGTTCTAGTGTCTGGTCCGATTATCATTGCATTTATTTTAAGTGATAACTAGATGTCTAGTCCCAATTGCACTTGAAGAGGAGTGTTAGAGTATCTCATATTGACTAAACATGGAAATGTTAAAGGGTTTATAAGTGGTAAGGGTCAACTATCGAAATGACTAATTCCAGACATTTTGGCAATGGTTGACCCAAACTTAATTCTTATTAATGAACTCTACACTTTACCCTTATTAAATAATCTGATAAAGTAAATTTAGAGTTTGTGCTCTATTTTTAAAAGAATTTCGTGTTAAAATTGACGATTTTCATAAATATTATGAATTTATGGAATATTTATCCTAAATATATCTAGAAAGTTAATATGATAGTCATTATATTACTATTCAAAATTTTTCAAGATGGTTTAGGATACTTATGTTAAATTGCACTAAGATATTTATACAGCAAATTCTTCCTTAAAAATTAAAAATAACACACACGCGCATATATATACACACATACTAGCTTAACAAAAAATGATAATATTTTATATTTACGTCACCAATACTCCCGCAACTTAAAAAGCTATATAATTCAATTATATATTCCCATTACGGTAATATCAAACATTGCCCTCAAATAATGAACATTAAATCAAGTTTAAACTTTTTCTTTCTAAACTTTTAATTTGTAAACTTGACAAGTGATAAAAGGACAATCTCTCCAAGGCCGAACTTATTTTAGCTTTTATTAATCTCCGTTTTTCCTATTTAGTTTCTCTAGCACAATTGGAAATTATAGCCGCCAAGAATGCTTAAGCTGGATGTTGAATTCATGTAGTCTCTACTTATGACTTATAACGCTTCAGAGAACTAAATTCCAGTAATTATTCTTGTTTCTTAGGAAAATTACAATGTCCAGCAAAGTCTCCATTCGCAATGTCCCTTTCCTTTGTTCAAATTTGACCAATTAAACACCTTAAGGTACAGCCCGTTATGCCTTGTTCTAAATTAAGTGGTTGTTACTACTCCATGGCAGCTTGTTCTGAAAAAATGATCAAATAAAGTGGCTAACCTTTTTTTTTTCTGAAATATGTATGGATTTTTCCTAAAGTTGACAATATATGCGCGAAAATATACAAAAACTTTCCTGGAGAAGAAACAAAGAGACAAAAAGATCAAGCATGGCTTCCTTTTCACTTACTACACATATATTCCAATAATTGGAAGAGCAAGCATAATAGAAGACGTTCAATGAGAAGGAATTCTTACGATGATGTAACTTATGCTAATTACAGCACTCTAATTACGTCATCATTAATTTAATGGATGGTGAACATAATTGAGCATCAGAGTCACGAGATGTTAGGAAGAGACTGACTGTCACGGACTTCGGGCAATGCCTAACAACCGTGGAAATTGATCATCATCTACTGACCCAGCGATACTTAGCAGGATAGAGAAAATCCCTTGAATTGGCATTGACCATCTCTTACAGGCATAAACAACCAATTAGTGTCGAAATTTTACTAACCTTTTCAAAGTCATTGCCAAAAATCGTAACTTTGTATTAATTCATTTTAAAGTCAAAAATAAATCTAGTTAGGACTCAAATCATTAGTGCTTAATAATGATAATATTGAAACAATAAAACTCAGTTCCAAATTTATATCAATACCATTTGATAAAAATTACTTTTAAAATAAATATGTGGTGAGGTCTATAAATTTTTATTTTAACACTTATTTTACAAGTGATGTGATATGTCTAACTAGATACTAATACTTTGAATTATCAATATAATGGCTTGTTAGTTTAAAAAATTTTGGAGTCAATTTTGACACTAACTTATGTAATCTAAAAATATTTTTAATGCCAACATTCCTTATCCAAACATTTAGAATTACTAAATAAGAGTTGAAGCTGCGAAGCAGTGGAATGGAAATCAACAAGGATGCGAGGATACAAAATGGTTGCTTTGGTATTTTACAAACTTAAGCTGCGTATACCAAAATTTTCATCAGTATTATACAGTTAAGCTTTAACGTAATCGGACTCCATGAACTCTGCTCTCTTTATCAACCTTCTCTTCTTTATTATGGTAAGGGTTTTTGGACTAGACTCTGTGTATCAACAGTTTTCTACTGAATATTGTTGTTATTATGAACATTGTTCTTCGTTTGCACTGCAATGAGAGCCAAACACATTAGCACCGTTATTCATATGCCAAGGTCACTGAAATAATTATGTTATGAGGTAATCTGTTAAATACCATATTGTGCAAACAGCACAAATCAATTAAATATTGGGTACTTGGTAAGATTTGATCAAAGTCGTGTTAAAATGTCCATCTTATCACCCTTCCCTTTGACAATTACTTGGCATCTTCATAAACAAGCTCCTCCACAACTCTATTTGAAAATCTTTGAATGTTCTCTTCTAGAACGATTGGCCGTATGACTTTCTTCCCCACGTGTTCCCTTCCTAGCTAATTGTCCTTTGTATCGCAAAGGGTGGTCAATAATCCTGGAGGTTTGACTTTATGTTTCGAGGTGTGGCTTTTTCCACACATCTAATTGGCCGCTAATTTGGATATTCCTACAGAACATGCATGCATTATTGATTTTGACTTGAATATCTGTGGTATAAGTGCAATTGTTTGTATTCGTAGGACATCAAAAGGAAAATTTAACATAGACATCGTTTTGAAGAAATCAAAGCTCAGGCTAACTAGTATATCTAGATAATGACCACTACAATTAACTTTTACCAAGAACCTTATAATAATGTTTTGAAAAAAATCACACCTTAGTTATTCAAGGGAAACATACTAGAAAATGTAATTTGATATGAATAGACTTATTTATTTTTGTTAGAAGCCAATAGTCTTTGTAATTAATCCAAATTGGAGATAGTTGTCTAGTATATCTAGAACCAATAATTGATGAAGCTTTATTGGTATTATTAATACAACTTCCCTTTGATAATTATACATGTTGGAGATGAAGAGAATTGGGAGGAAAAGTTAATCTTCTATTTCATGTAATGTTCAAAATATATATACTCTACATGAAATAGAAGATCAACTTTTCTTCTCAATTCTATATATATAAAACTTTTACCAAGAACCTTATAATAATGTTTTGCAAAAAATAACACCTTACTTATTCAAGGGAAAACTACTAGAAAATGTAATTTGATATGAATACACTTATTTATTTTTGTTAGAAGCCAATAGTCTTTATAATTAATCCAAATTGGGGATAGTTATCTAGTAATCCAAAACCAATAATTGATGAAGCTCTATTGGTATTATTAATACAACTTCCCTCTGCTAATTATACATGTTGGAGATAAAGAGAATTGCGAGGAAAAGTTAATCTTCTATTTCATGTAATGTTGAAAATATATACACTCTACATAAAATAGAAGATCGACTTTTCTTCCCAATTCTATCAATATATTGTATTAATCTGATAGCTATATTCCTTACTTGTTGTCTATATGAATCGACTATAGGTGTCATTTCTAATATTCTTTGTTCTAATTGATTACAAATAGAACAAGTAGTCATATTTATTGATATAATTTATAATTATCTTGATATTTTTCGTAATTGGTAGAAAACCATTCAAGAAATTCTTCTTGAAAGTTTTCCCAATGTATAAAGAGATAGACTAATATATTATCTGTACATCCTAGATGATAAACAGTTTGTAGAAAAGATATTAATTCAGAGGGTTCAAATACACAATAACATACAAAAATAAATGCTTGCAATCGATATATAAATGGAAAGGTTAATGAAATAATAACTAAAAAATATTGAATAATGAAAGATAATACACAATAATAACACATGACTAATTAACAAATAAAATATTGCATCTGATTAATATATGAATGTAAATCGTCTTGTAAATTATTATAAATTTCAATAGTTAAAGCTAATGTCTGATTTAATTCTCTGGTTGTAGGTAAATATAACATGAATGGTGCATTAGAAAGTAAATTAATCTGAATAGTTAATTGCTCAATTTGTTGTTTATATTCTTGTAATAGTTGTTCAGTATTTCGGATTAGATTTTTCAATATTTGTCGATTATAGAAATACATACTTGAAATTTTATTTATTATAAAGTCAAGATCTTGAGTACAATACAAAATACAAGATAAGATACTTAATCGATAAGCCTATTAATACGTTGAACTGCTGTCTTCCTGAAATCTACAGTGATTGCTTTTAATTCCTTTGCCATCTTAATCATTTTTGCATAGTGATGCATTTGATCTATATTATTTTCTTGACAAGCCTTTTTATTGCGTTCAGTAAACATTGTGATGCGATCATCCATACGATCTTCACTTTCATAAAGCTCTTGAATAGTTCTTTTTAAATCTCTTTTGGTTTGAAAATATCCCATATCTGCAAGATTAATCAATTAAATTATTAATTTCGTTAATTAATTGTCGACGTCTGTTCTGATTAGCTTGCTTTAGGTGTTGAAAATAAGTAACAATAGTTTTTCGATGACAAATATCTTCAGAGGTAAAGGTAGTTAAAGGAGTTTGATCAATATAAAACTGTTGTTGTTGAATAATATGATTAAACCGTTCATTTTGAATATAAGTTTCATTGATTAATTGTTTAA
>JAOTAY010000190.1:34341518-34353948 GCA_025629805.1 Erythroxylum baracoense | reverse complement strand
AGCGAAATAAAATCTTACTCACATTGCAATAAACAATAGATCTCCAAAATGATTCTATCATGATCCCAAAAATTGCTCTAAGGCAAATATTTAAATCTCATGCTTATTCCATAAACTATTATGCTTAATTTAACGAAAAATTTCGGGGGGCCAACATGTAATCTCTTATCTTGTTAGTTGTAATGTAGATAAATCCTATCAGATAGAGTTATATTTAGATGTAGATGTCATCTTATTAGATAATGTGATATAATTTGGTTAAGATAAGATGCGATCTAACTAGTTAAGTTCATTTAGGATTATGACTTAAGCATTAGGCCATAGGTGCCCATAAATAGTGCATTTGAGCCTTGCTTCACACAAGAGATAGAGATTCCAATCACAATGTCCATTAGTGAGGAAAAATAGAGAGAGATGGAAAACATGGTTAGATTCTCATCCTTATTTGATTGTTTTTGGGATTGGTTTAAGGGTATGTTGATTGTGATATAAATTTTGGTTTCAATCCTAAAACTTTGTATGACAACTTGATGTGGGGTGAGAGGGGGGGTGAGAGATCAACTTTTCTTCTAAATCTTTATTAAGTTTAGTAGATTTATTTGTTAGTTTACCTTGTGGTTTTTCCCTTTTGCACCATTAAATCCTAGTATTCGTTTCATCATTTAGTTTCTTCATATATTTTCTTGTTGCTGCAACTTAAAAAGTTCTTTCTTGTCTTTAATATTTGGTTGATCTTTTAGATAATTATGTGTTTGTCTCCCAACAGTAATACCCCCTCAAGAAGATGTTTGTAGCCAAAGTTTATTTCTTAAGAATTAAAAATAGAGAACGTTCATAGGCTTGGTGAAGATGTCGGTGATTTGATCGTTGGACAAGATGAATTGACTTCATAAAAAAACAACAAAAACTTTCTCTAGATCAAATAATAGCCGATTTGATATGATTCGTTAGAGCATGGAAAATGAAATTAGATGTCAATTGGATTGCTCCAATATTGTCACACCAAAGAATAGGGGGCTGAGTGAACTTGATCTTTAGTTCATCTAGAAGGGCTAAAAGCTAAAGAACTTCTGTGTAACAACCCCTATATGGAATCTATAACCACTCACATACATGGCAACCAATTTCCTATACATACATTCATGGCATACATTTTTATTCAATATTATACATATACACATTATAAAATTTCACATCGCTTAACATTATCATTTAAAGTAGTGTTACATCTTTATATTTACATGATAATCCAAAAAGAAAGCATACACTTTCATTTACTTTTTTACATATATAATCATCTTAAACCAAAACATATTCCAAAGGTAGTTTTACTCCTATTTGTTGGCCTTGTTCCTTATAGATGTTCCTTGTACCTCACCCTTATGACATAGACCTACATGGATTAACACTCATGTTAAGCTTGAAAGCTTAGTGGGGAAACACTTAGTTTGGATGACCACTCATAGCAGTCATCCACCAATTATACACATTTAGAAATACCACAACTCATTTACCATAAATTCACATTCACGAACCAAATATTGATATTCAATGCTCATCGATACAAATTATCAATATAAATTCAAAGCTCATTAATACCAATTATTTATATTGCCATGCTGTATTTCTTATTTATAACCATTTATTTTACTTTCTTTGTTAGGCCAGCACATTCTTGTAGGTGCAGATAACAGGAGTTGTGGATATCCGAAGATATCAAAATTGTGGATACCCAAAATTATCTAACTGTGGATACCTGAAGGGGTCGAATTGTGGAGAGAAAATAGTCTCGAAATGAAGAGATCATGGGTGTCAAACTGTAGCAACTACACTGTAACCCTATAGGAATGCCTATCTATCCACCACCAAGATAATAAAGTAAGCACTGTAACATTTCCTTTAACCATTTTCCCATTTCATAATTCATCATATGATATTCACTAGAAGTCATAAAGTATGTGTTAAAGTGCATACTATACATATATAAGCAATAAATATGCGTACAATTCACCCGAAATTATCTATGTCTTAGTTTTCATATGTAACTAAAATCACCCAATTTAAAGGTCTCTAGGCTGAGTTATGACCCAAACATTGTGACTGGTACAATAAACCCTGGATAGAATTCCACTACCTGATACTCTCTTGTCATATTCAACCAATTTTATGCAAGGTAACACCAAAGCATCATGCCAAAAACCATTACACGTTCAAATAAATCTTTCTATCCATTCAAACATACACACAAAGAGACATTAGACCAAGTGTAGTCACAAACCTTAAAATTGGGAAAGTAGTTCTTCTAATGCCTTTCCTTTCCTTCCCTTCCTCTTTGGCTTTGCTTGACTCACCAACTAGAAACACCACAAATACACATCTCAATCCCACTTCCAACCTTATAATTTCAGTTCTTCATAAGGAAAGCAAGAAAAGGTAAAGGTGAAGAGAAAATCCCTAGCTTTTACCTTGATTTCCACCTAATATTGGTTTGAATTCTTACATGAAAGATGGGATGAAGAAGGTGCCGTCCATCTCCCCTCCATATATGGCCATTTATGCTCTTTCAAGACTCACAAACATGCTTAACTCCTATTGGCCACATATGATTTATTATTATTGGTCACAGATGCCTTAATTTAATTGGTCCATGTGTTAAATTTAGCAAAATTGCAAATTGTTCCTTCTTCTTCCTATAATTCCCACATTGCCCTATTATCTTATCAACTAATTTCATTTCCATCAATATTTCACGTCGAAGTATGCATGTCCATGCTGAAATGAACAAATTACCTATTTACCATTGCTTTTTATATTAAGTACCATTATGTCGCTTACTATACTTAAATTCACTTAATTCATTATATTCACTTTATAATACACCACAGACATGCTATAATACTTCTAAGGTATATGTTAGGGCCTTACATTTCTCTCCACCTTAAAAAGAATTTCATCCTTGAAATTCGTACCTATTTTGAATAGCTGCGGATATTGAATTCTCATCATTGATTTGGGTTCCCAAGTTGCCTCTTCAATGCCATAATTTTGCCAAAGCACCTTTACAAGATGAATTTGCTTATGCCTTAATTGTCTCAGTACTCTAGCCAAGATTTCCTTTGACTCTTCATCATATAAGAAGTCTTGTTGGATCTTTATCTCTTGTACTAGTAACACAAATCATCTAATTGATATCTCTGTAGCATTGAGACATGGAATACATCGTGCAACTTGGATAGTTCTATAGAAGAGCCAACCTATATGCCACCGGTCCAATCCTTTCAAGGATTTCATATAGACCTATAAATGTAGGACTAAGTTTTCCCATTTTGCCGAATCTTAACACTTTTCTCCAGGGCGAAACTTTCAAGAAAAATTTGTCAGCTATCGCATATTCAATATCTTTCCTCTTCAAATAAACATATGATTTCTGTCTATCACTTACAGTCTTCAATCTTTACTTAATCATCTGTGTCTTTGATTATATGGGGCCCAATCATCTTGTTCTCATTCAGTTATGTCCAATAAACTAGGGTACTATCTGCGATATACTGCTTCATATGGTGCCATGCCTATATTGGACTGATAAACATTATCATAGGAAAATTCCATTAAAGGAATGTATCCATCTCAACTTCCTAGAAATTCCATAACACATGCCCTAAGCATGTCTTCTAACACCTGTATAACTCTCTCAGATTGCCCATTCATTTATGGGTGAAAGTCTATGTTGTAACTCAGTTGAGTACCCAAAATTACTTGCAAACTCTTCCAAAACCTTGATGTAAATTATGGGTCTCGGTCAAAAATAATTGATAATAGCACTCAATATATTCGAACAATCTTATTCATATACAACTTAACTAATCGATCCATAGAATAATCAGGTCAGATGAGACTTGATATTCAACTTTCACCTATTGATAGGTCAAGCATTTGGACATAGAGTCCACTACATCATGCTTCATTCCTGCTTACCAATAATGTTTTTTCAAGTCTTGGTACATCTTGTTACCCCTAGTGTGTATGGTGAACAGAATATTATAGGCTTCTTATAATAACTTATTCTTCAATTCCTTTACTACTGGTACACTTAATCTACTCTTAAAGTACGAACTTCCGTCATTTTTTACTACAAAATCAGTTTGTTTCCTTTCTTACACTATTTGTACAATTTGTTACAACTTGGCATCATCTTTTTGTTCATGTACTAGCATCTGTCTCAAGTCAGGACTCGCTTTTAACTTAGTTATCAAAGCTTCATCTGGTGCAAATCTCCATCTACTATGCTGTAATGACAGTTTTAAAATAGACTTCTTACTCAAAGTATCTGCTTCCACATTAGCTTTTCTTAGATGGTAATCAACTATACAATCATAGTCTTTAAACAATTCTAGCCAATGTCATTGCCTTAAATTTAGTTCCTTCTGTGTGAGCAAATACTTTAAACTCTTATGATCCATGTATACTCTACATCTTTCCCCATAAAAGTAGTGATGCCAAATTTTCAGCCTCAAACACCATTACTGCCAATTTTAAACCATATGTAGGGTAGTTCTGTTCATACGGCTTTAACTATCTCGAGGAATAAGCCACCACTTTCCCATCTTGCATTAGTACACAAACCAGACCATTCCTAGAAGCATCAATATAAATGACATATTTTTTACCCAGAGATGGTTGTGTCAACATTAGATCTTCAGTGAGCGTCTTCTTTAACTGTTCAAAGCTGGATTGGAATCTATCTTTCCATTCAAACTTTATACCTTCCCAAAGTAACTTTTTGATTGGAGAAGCAATTACCAACAAAACTTTGATAAATTTTTTATAATAACCAGCTAAGCCAAGCAAACTTCTCAGTTATATCACATTCCGAGGTGGCTTTCAATTAACATTCGCCTTAATTTTACTAGGATCTATCCTGTTACCTTTCGAAGAGAATATGCTCGAGGTAAGAAACTTCCTTTAGCCAAAAATCACATTTGATCAATTTAGCAAATAATTGCTTCTCTCTCAAATTTTGGAGCACAATTCTCAAATGTTGAGCATGTTCTTCTTCACTCCTCGAATAGACCAATATATCATCTATAAACACCACAACAAATTGATCTAAGGGAAGTTGAAACACCCTATTCATCAAATCTATGAAAGTAGTCGTTCATTAGTTAGCCTAAAAGGCATCATCAAGAACTCATAGTGGCCATATCGATTCATGAATGCAAATCAATCTTGAAGAACACTTCTACACCTTTCATAGTCACCTTGTTCAACTGTATATAGTCTATACACATTTGTAAGATGGCATCCTTCTTTTTAACAAAAAGTACTGGTGCTCCCTATAGTGATACATTGGGCAGGATAAAACCCTGTCTGAAATCTCCTACTAAATCTTCAACTCTTTTAACTCTGTAGGATCCATTTTATAAGGTGCCCTTAAAATAGGAGCAGTACCAGATACAATCTCAATAGATACTTCTACCTCCCTCTCGAGTGGCAAACCCGATAACTCTTCTGGGAACACGTCAAGAAACTCATTTACTACTGGTATATCTTGTAAGTTCACCTTCTCCCTTTTTGAATCAAGTACTAAAGCCAAATATGCCTCACAACCTTTTCTAAGAAGTCTTCTTGCTTGCGTGGCTGATATTACATTAGTCAAAAGACTAGAATGAATACCATTCACCACTGTTTCTGAACGATTAGAATCTTTAAGCATAACTGTTTTCAACCCACAATCAACTATAGCTTGGTGTTTGGACAACCAATCCATGCCTAAAATCAAGTCAAATTCATAGAAGGGTAGCTTTATCATATCAGCACCGAATTGTTTCCCATGGATCATAATAGGGCAATCTCTTTACACTATGTTCACATATATGCTATGGCCCAATGGACTAGTCACATGTATATTATAGGCTAGTGGATCTATTGACAACATCCTATCACACACTCCCCCAGTGCAAATGTATGAATGAGTGGAATCGGGATCCATCAATGCATGCATATCAAGATTAAAATGAGAGAAGTTACCAAATAACACTTCTAAGGCATCATATTCCTCACGAGCCCTCTTAGCATATGCCCATATTTGATTGGCTAATGCCACAGGACGATCAACAGACTCAAATGATATACTTAGAGTGGCCTTAGTTTGGCTTGGTCCCCCTTTACCTCTACCTCATCCTTTAGATGCAATAGGTACATTAGATGCCCCTCTGCTCCCCTGAGATGCTCTAATATGTCCCGAGCCTTGTAGACAATTAGCCATCAGGTGATTTATACCCCCACATTTAAAATAGGCCCTAGTCAACACCTGCATGTACCCCAATGTCTCTTAGTATAACGTGGGCACTTTAGTGGTCCATTTCCCTGTCTAACTAAAGAGTCTCTACCAATATTAGATGTTGCAAACTATCCCTGATGTCTTCCTAAGGTGGCTGGGCTATAAACTGATTCGATGCACCCTATAAATCTCGAGTTCTTTTACCTAAAGGTGAGCCACCTCTAGAAAAACTCCTTCTTTGTGACCTTTCTCTCTTGGCTATCTCTTGCTTCTCTACTTTGATAGTTACTTCGACCAGCTAATAGTAGCTCACTTATTGTAGAGAAGTTAATGCCACTAAATACTCTTTAATGGAATCATTCAATCCATCCTCAAATTGTCTGCATCAGAAGGTCTCTGTCAAAATAGTCTCTAGAGTATACCTACTGAGCCGAATGAACTCCTTTTCATACTCATCCACAGATAGGTTTCTTTGTCTCAAATTCAAAAACTACTTCCATTAAGTTGCTTTATAAGCTTTTATGACATATTTCTTCTTGAACTCTTAGGTAAAGAACTCCTAAGTCAGAGGGTTAGGCAGTTGAGGATACAGTAGGACTAATTTCCACCAATTATAGGTTGCCCCTTATAGGAAAGAGACAACAAAGGTAACCATTTCTTCTAATGGATACTTGATCTCATCAGAACCCTCTATGTCTACTTTAATCGGTATTCTATTTTATCTAATTCTTTTAGAGTCATACCTAAAAATTCTTCCACCCTATGCTTTCTTAAAGCTTCTATGGGAGCTTTAGGTATGGTCATTATATCCATCAATCTCAACATATCATAGGAGAGCTTTAGAAATATCTCCCCAGGTATTGATGGTACTAGTACTTCACCCCTTAGAGGCTCAAGAGAACCCGAAATTGATTGATCTCTCCTTACCACACTATCAGCTGACTCCTCCTCAGCTTCACAAGATCTTCCTTCTCTACTATCTATTAGAAAACAGGGACATCTGTATTAGGCCAACACAACACCAAACCATATCAAACATTACTATACTCTTAATGATCAAAACCGCCTAATCCTAGCTCTGATACCGTAAAATGTAACACCCCCTATATGAAATACGCAACCATCTATGTACATGACAATCAATTTCTTATACATACATTCATGGAATACATTTCTATTCAATGCTATACATATACACATTATAAAATTTCACATCGCTTAACATTGTCATTTAAAAACAGTATTACATCTTTATATTTAAATGATAATCCAAAAAGAAAACATACATTTTCCTTTCCTCTTTTACGTATACAATCGTTTTAAAGCAAAACACATTCCAAAGGTACTTTTGCTCCTAGCTGTTGGCCTTAGTCCTTGTAGATGTTCCCTGTACCTCACTCCTATGACATGGACCTACACAAAATAACATATGTGCTAAGCTTAAAAGCTGAGTGGGGAAACACTTAGTTTAGATGACCACTTACCGCAGTCATCCGCCAAGCACACACATTCAGAAATATCACAACTTATATACCTTAAATTCACATTCATGATCCAAACTTTGATATTCAACGATCATTGATAGAAATTATTAATACAAATGCAAATGCTCATCAATACCAATTATTTATGTTATCATGTTGTATTTCTTATTTATAACTATTTATTTTACTTTCTGTATTAGTCCTGCACATTGCCGTGGGTGTGGATATTGGGAGATGTGGATATTTGAAGATATCAAAGCTGTGGATACCCAAAAGTGTAGAACTATGGATACCTAATGACATCGAAATATGGAGACAGAATAGTCTCAAAATGAAGATACCATTGGTGTCAAACTGTAACAGATGCACTATAACTATATAGGCATACCTGTCTATCCACCACCAAGATAATAGAGCAGGCACTGTAGCATTTATTTTAACCATTTTCCAATTTCATAATGCATCATATAATATTCACTTGAAGTTATAAAATCTATATTGAAGTGCGTACTATACACATATGAGCAATAAATATTTACAAATCATCTATATACATGTAAATTATCTTTAGCATGCATTATGCTCACTCTTAAATTCCAATGTTTAGTCACCCAATTCACATGTAGTAAGTTCTATTTCATTTATTTCTAGATTTTTAAAAAGTTTCATAGACATTCAAAAGGTTCAGATAAGATGCAGTAAAAAAATCGGAAATGAAAACAAGGTCAAAATAATGCAATTTCCTTCCCTTTGTGTCCCCTGTCTAAAATTCATACATATAATTATTCCAAGATTTTAATATAAAAAAAGTTAGAATAGATTTTGAGTTTCTCTCCTAGGTTTTTCCACCACACTCTCCTCCTTTCTTTTCTTTTCCTTCACTCTCATGACTCCTTCTCTTCTTTTCTATACACTCACGACTCCTACTTCTTTTGTCTTATTCATTTAAGACAATCTTTTTGATTTTCCAATTTTACCCTTCCTTATTCATAAAATTCCTACTAACTCCTTCTTTCAATTCATACCACCTTACAAAATTGATAAAATACCATATTAAACTCCAAAAATTTCTAAGTCATAAATTCTAATTTATTTCCATGCTTGATAATTTAATAAAATAATTAAAATAAAATAAAAGGTAAAAATCCTAAAAGCGGGATCCAACACTGATTGTCGCAATATAATGGTGTAGGAGATTTCGGCAATACGCCTAAGTCTCGCAAAATGTAATGAAGCCACTGCAGCTCAAGGCATGTGTTGGCCATGGCCCTATATTCCGCTTCTGCTGAGGAACGGAACACATTAACCTGCTTTTTCGATTTCCAGGACACGAGCAAGCTTCCTAGGAAAATGCAATAACCCGTGATGGATCTTCTGGTGGCACGTCAAATGCCCCAATCAGAATCACAGAAGGCCTTCAGCTGAAGATTATTGTTGGACGCAAGCAATAAACCCTGTCCAGGAGTCCATTTTATGTATCGGGGAACCCTTAAGCAGTATCCCAATGGGGTTTACGAGGCTCATGCAAAAATTGACTTAATGTGCGAACAGAATAAACCAAATCCAGTCATGTGACAGTGAGGTAGATCAACCGGCCAATCAAGTGGCGGTACTTAGTAGGGTCCAACAATGGTTCGTCGTCGTCAATGGACAGCCAGAGATTCTGCTCCATGGGAAACCGATCAGGACGGGCTCCAGTAAGTCCATCATCATCAAGAATGTCCAAGGCATATTTTCATTGAGACATAAAAATATCCTTAGTAGAGCAGGAGAATTCAATGCCAAGGAAATATTTCAACGTGCCAAGATCTTTGATGCGAAAGTGAATAAGTAATTGCTTCTTAAGACGCTGCATTTCATCAATGTCGTTATTGTTCAAAAGGATATCATCGACATACAAGAGGACCACTGTATAGATGTACCCACAATTCGAGCAAATAAAGAATAATCTGCTTTGGACTGGCGATACCCATATTGCTGAATGGTGTCAGAAAAGGTTGAGAACCAGTTTCTGGAAACTTGCTTTAGACCATATAGGGACCTGTTAAGCTGGCATACCAGATTCTCCCCCTGTCAGCTATGACCGGGAGGCAAGTCCATGTAGACCGATTCGTGCAAGGCACCACGTAAAAATGCATTCTGAACATCAAGCTGATGAGTATGCCAGTTTCGAGAAGCTGCCACAGAAAGTAAACATCGAAGAGTGGTTAGTTTAGCAGTGGGAGAGAATGTTTTCCGATAATTGATGCCCTCAACCTGAGTGTAACCTTTGGCTACAAGACGCGCTTTGTAGCACTCAACATTGCCATCAGAATTGTATTTGATCTTTTAAACCCACCGAAAGCCAATAGACTTGTGATTCGGCGGAAGTGGGACCAAGGACTAGGTATTGTTTAGCTGTAATGCATCTAACTCTGCAGCCATTGCATCACGCCGCTGAGGATCCTAGACAGCTTCTGCATAGGAAGTGGGTTCCTTGTGGACAGTAATATTGACAAGAAAACGACAGTGTGTAGGTGATAATTTATGACAAGAAAGAAACTGAGATAAAGGATACCTGGAACCTTTAGAAGGACTGTCCGAGATAGAATGACTGGCCTGAGGACCCATGTTGTAAATGGCGTGCCAGGAAGGAGATTTTCTTTCTCGTTATGATCAACGTGGACTGGGCACGGGAGGAGTGGACTCGTTCGGAGGAGAGGAAGGCGAGGTTGGCTGGGAGTTCTCGAATGAGTGAGAAGGAGATTCGGACAGTGGCAAAGGAGTGGAAAAGGAAGGCGAATTATTGGGAGTGTGAGAAGAGGGGGTGACGGGAGAAGGTGATGAGGTAGGTGAAGTAGAAGCGGGCATATCATCGTCCAAGACGGGAGAATGCAACGTAAGCGAAGATGTAGGCGAGTCTGGCAGTGAGGGAATGGAATATGGGAAAGTATCTTCTTGAAAAGTAACATCACGACGGATGAAGAATGTGTGGGATGAAAGATCAAAGACTTTATACCCTTTTTGGTTAATGGGATAGCTGACAAGAATGCACCTTCGGGCGCGGCAGTCAAATTTTTGAAGGGGTTGGACGACGGTAGCATAGTAGAGGCAACCGAATACTTTCAAGTGATGGAGAGATGGCGGTCGGTGGTAGAGTAGCTCGTAGGGAGTTTTATTAGCAAGAAGAGATGTGGGAGTGCGGTTAATTAGGTAGGCAGAAGTGAGAACACAATCACCCTAAAATTGAAGAGGTAAATGTGCTTGAAATAGTAGTGAGCGGGCAACGGTGAGAAGATGACGATGCTTTCGTTCCATAACACCATTTTGTTGTGGTGTGTAAACATATGTACGCTGGTATTTAATGCCATTTTGCATAAAGAAATCTCTCGTGGAATAAAATTCGAGCCCATTATCAACTCGGATAGCTTTGACAAATGAATTAAATTGAGTGTATGCATAGGTGATAAAGGATTTGAGTAATTGAGAAGTCTCTGATTTATTTTTCATTAAAAACACCCAAGTGCAGAGTGTGTAGTCATCGACTATGGTGAAAAGAAAACGTGCACCCGTAAATTGAGTGTATGCACAGGTGATAAAGGATTTGCGTAATTGAGAAGTCTCTGATTTATGGTGAGAAGAAACAGTGCAGTTAATTAGGTAGGCAGAAGTGAGAACACAATCACCCCAGAATTGAAGAGGTAAATGTGCTTGAAATAGTAATGAGCGAGCAACGGTAAGAAGATGACGATGCTTACGTTCCACGACACCATTTTGTTGTAGTGTGTAAACGCATGTACGCTGGTATTTAATGCCATTTTGCATAAAGAAATCTCGCATGGAATAAAATTCGAGCCCATTATCAACTCGGATAGCTTTGACAGGTGAATTAAATTCAGTGTATGCATAGGTGATAAAGGATTTGAGTAATTGAGAAGTCTCTGATTTATTCTTCATTAAAAACATCCAAGTGCAGCATGTGTAGTCATCGACTATGGTGAGAAGAAAACGTGCACCCGTATGAGAGTCTATTTTATGAGGCCCCCATATATCACAGTGCAAGAGATCAAAAGCAGCATTTGTATTGATTGTGCTGGAAGGAAAATGAAAACGTGTTTATTTTGCTAACGGACAAATGTCACATTTATTTGTAGGAACTACACTTATTGGGTAAAATGGAAGAAAACAATTTAAAGCGCTCGGCCGAAGGGTGGCCGAGTCTTTTATGCCATACGTCAGAAGTGTGTGTGACGTGAAAGGTACGGGGAGTTGGTTTTATTGAAGGAGTGACGTAGTATAAGCCATCATGTTGTTTACCCAAGCCAATCATCCTCCCCGAAGCCAGATCCTGCAAAAGACAACCATGGGGAAAAAAGGTGACACAGCAGTTAAGATCAGTGGTCAATTTGCTTGCTGATATAAGATTTAAATTAAAGTTAGGGACACACAGCACATTATCTAGTGTAATTTGTAGGGTAAAAGGAATAGTGCCTGTGGATGTTATTCGTGCTGTGGTGCCTGTGGGTAAATTGACAGACGAGACAATGGGTGGTGTGGTGTATGAAAACAATGCAGAATCAGAGGTGATGTGGTCTGTTGCACCACTGTCTAAGATCCAAGGCTTTGTGATAGCAGAATTAATGGACACATTTTGAGAGTGTGTAAACAGACCTGCAGCATTAACGAA
>JAOTAY010000190.1:34326135-34341418 GCA_025629805.1 Erythroxylum baracoense | reverse complement strand
TACTAACTCCTTCTTTCAATTCATACCACCTTACAAAATTGATAAAATACCATATTAAACTCCAAAAATTTCTAAGTGATAAATTATAATTTATTTCTATGCTTGATAATTTAATAAAAATAATTAAAATAAAATAAAAAGTAAAAATCCTAAAAGCGGGATCCAACATATTTTATAAAGCGTCATTCCACCTTGGCTAAGACTTTCTTGGAATCCATACTACTTGAGCTTAATAAAACATTCTTCCTAATTACTTTAAGGTGATAAAGAAGAGAGGAAGGCACTACAAAAATAATTGTCTAGGGAATTTGAAATGAAAGATCTTGGTTGCTTGAAATATTTTCTTAGGATTGAAGTTTTAAGATTAAAGAAGGGAAATTTTCTATCCTAAAGAAAATATGCATTAGACTCATTACAAGAAACTGGTATGTGAACATGTCAACTAAATGATACACCAGCTAAGGAAGGCTAGAAGTTATATGTAGAAGTAAACTAAATACTAGTTGATAAAGGAAGATACCAAAGGCTTATAAGAAAGCTAATGTACTTCTCTCACACAAGACCTAACCTTGATTATACTTTGAGTATTGTTAGTCACTGGAGAACAACATATGAAAGTAGTTATGAGAATTTTGAAGTATCTAAAATTTGCTCTTGGTAAAGGAATTTTTTTACTAAAAATACAGATTGGTAAAGTATAGATATGTATACAGATGCTGATTAGGCTAGATCAATAGAAAATAGATGATCAACTTCTAGCTACTTCACATTTCTACGTGGTAACTTGGTCATATACAGAAGTAAAAAATAAAACATAGTCGCTCACGTAAGTATGGAATTTGAATTTAGAGGTATAACACTTGGTCTCTATGAAGCTTTGTGGCTTTAACTACTTTTATAGTATTTAGGCCATCCATTGAAGGAACTAATTATTCTATATTGTGACCACAAAGCTGCTTGTGATATAGCTCATAATCCTTTCCAACATAATCGAACAAAGAATGTTAAGGATGACAGGTTCTTTATTAAGGGAAATTAGATGGAAAAATTGTCAAGTTTCCCACGATTTAGTTTGAGGACAATTAGTTGACATTCTTACCAAAGCCACTTTGAATCATGTGTTCTCAAAATTTCTTGGCAAGTTGGGTACACATGACATCTATGCACCAACTTAAGGGGGAGTGTTGAGATTTTTTCTCCATAATTTTTAGGATTGTACAGCTATAAACATATTTTTAGAATCCTAATTTCTAGTTATAGGATTTATTGTTAGGATTTCTTCCCTTATTGTACATTATAACTAGTACGTTTTAGAGAAAGGTATAATGAATATAAATACTTTTTTCTTCTTTTTCTTCTTATCTTTCAAATCATCCAATAGTAAATGTCATACACCTACCCATTTATACTGGTGTTGCTCGATACATCCCAGTACATACTTCCCACATCAAACCAATCCACATGGACATAACGTCCCACCATTCAAGCAACCAGCTCCACCAATGTCAAGTTTTAACATTGCACCGCACAAATAATGCATAGGCAGTAGCACCCATATTAGTCCTCCAAGCCTCAGTCTCCTCGACACAACAGGACCACCACACCACCTACACACACAATTGGTCGAACCAACTATAGTTTTCACTTTTCAATTTTAAACATCAAAATTCAACTAAGCACACGTCCACCTCTTTGTTTTCTATTATTTCAGTCATTGGTCTCTGTTAGCAATATTTTGTATATCATTATATGAATTTAATTATTTTCACTTTTTTAGTTATTTTCTTAAGTCATATTAAATTTTGTTTAGTTTTTAGTTTTTAATTGGTTACTTTAGTTGTGTCTAGGATTAGTTTTTCTTGTTTACAGTTGTCATAATTATAGGACGAACAAAAGGCATCAATAAGATAGTGATAAGAGCTAAGTCTACGAAAAATTCAATTGATAAAAATCAATACTAGATTGTACCTACCACTAGTACCAATCCAAAGCATGTTCAGATAGTCGAAGGATGGGATTGGTTAAAAAACTACCACTAGTGCCAATCGGAAGCATGTTCAGATATTCAAAAGATGAGATTGGTTGAGAAACAAAAGAGACAATTTTATTATATGTCATGTAACATCCCCATATCCACCTATAATATAGAGCATTTCATTCTCAATGCTCACAAATAAAGGAAGTATTCTAATCTTTTACTTATCTTATATGATTAATTTTGTTGAATGTGAGTATCATACACATACATTGAGGAAAATGTATAATTTAGGTGTGAGGAGAGTTATGTTAAATAAATCTTTATCTTTCATATGTGATTTATGCTTGAACTCATAAATACTATGATCTATATATTGATATCTTGTGGTAGCCTAAAAATTTTTAATTGTTGTTTAATCTCATTGGTTTTATTAAATGAAAATATGCAAGACTTTATGTATTTTGACACTTATGTGAGTTTTTGAGTCTAAGACTAATTCATCACATTTTTACTCATATAATTTTCTTTATGGTTTGTGTTACCAAGCATGGCTTGCTTATACTAAAACTTGCTTTTAATTACATTTTGACACCACATTTTAGGTGAATTTCTGCATGGAGATAATAGGCGCACTTAAGATAACCATTTTTTACCTATAAAAACCTACCTTAATTTTTACTCCAAGAGAACCAATTTGAGCTTTGATCTTTTTTTTTCTTGAATACTAACCTTGTTGCAAGCCACTTTTTTGTTGATGTCCTTAATAATTTTGAGCCCCTAAATTGAAGGAATTGTATAAAGATTATTTGCATAGGATTTTGAATATTTCTATGAAAAGTAAATTAGTTGATTCAAGTTGTATTGTTTTAATTTTTCAGTTTTTATAAAAATTGGGAGAAATCTAGTAAAAAGAAAAAAATCCTCTTTGTTGTTCTTGTTTTAAAAAATAAAAAAGAAAATGAAATATAAATATAAATATAAAAAAGAAAAAGAAAAAAATGATAAGGTGATTGAAGAAGATCCTATTTGTATCAAGTCAATTTTCGAGCTGATTTGAGTTAAAACTTTTGTGGATAAGTTAGTATGGTTTCCTCAATTTGTTTAACCTAAAAACTTTTTTTTGCTATATCTTTAGCTAAGCCACATTACAAGACTTATTAAACCCCTCTTATTTATGCATTAAATTCATTTTTGATAAGTGGTGAAGATATGATTCATGAGTAAGCTTTTGAAAATAACTCGTTATGCTTTGATTTAGAAGCTTAATGAATCCTAAACACTTTGTGTATAGAGTAAAATCCATAAGAGGATGTCAAGTCTTGTTTTATTTGATTTTAATGGAATTGATGAGATGTTATGTTTTCATGATAAAAATGTGTCCAATAAGTTCTTGTTCTCTCAATTGTTATTTATTTTTATCTTAAATTTTTAATATATATTAGTTTTTAGATATTTTTGGATAAAATGAAACACTAAATTGTTATTTTATCTTAAGACTTTAATGTATATTAGCTTTTTAGATATTTTTGGATAAAATGAAAGAAGATGAGAGGTTGTTATGAGAATGATTGGTGTATTGAATTGATGTATACTTAAGGACGAGCATGAGTCCGAGATGGTGGAAATTGATAAGACATAAATTGGTTACGTTAATCGACCTGATCTCTTTTGATTTATATTGGTTTTGGTGCTTAACTAATAGAATTAATATTTATTTTGTTTTAGGAGCTGATAAGTGAAGATTGCATCAAATTGGAGCATTATTTGTGAAAGCCACAAATTGTGAAAAAAGATGACATATTGTTTTAGTTGATAAGGCAAGATTATGCCTAAAGCTATATTCACTCCAACAGTTTTAGTTTAATTAAGAGACTTGCTCCCAATCTTATTATATAGGGATTTGGATTTGTCTGGGCGATAAGCTTTGGAATATTGAAAGAGTGAGTTTTGGGGTAGTAAAGAAGAGGGAAAAAATTAAGTCACATACCTACTCCATCATTATTTTTTGTTTTTCTTTGTGTTTTCTCTTCATCTTTTATCTTCTCTTCTATTTTTGTGTTGGAACTAAAGCCATGAGTGGCTAAATCCAAATATTCTGATTCAAGGGGATTCAAACTCTAGTTGTAATGTTATAAGGTTTTGTTCTAAACCTATATTTTATTTTACTTTAATTATTTCTTATTTTGTGATCTTTTATTTTTTGAGTAATCAATATTGATTAATCTATCAAATTAATCTGATGTTGATTATTCTATAGTTATTCATGAATTCAATGATTCATAATTGTCATGAATGATTCGTACAAGTAGCAAATAAGTTGTTTATGAATTTTCATATTTAACTTAAGAGAAAAAATAAATTGAATAGTTGTAGTTATCTCAATTATTTAATTTAGGGTTTAGTCTTCACTAAGCTTATTGCTACCATTTAATTGATATGGAATGTTATCATATCCATCAATTTATGATAAGTTTTAGCTTGAATACTAGGTTTGAACCAATGAATTTAGTAAAATTTTACACTTATTATTGCTATCCTTATAGGTTTCGAATTAATTGCTTAAATTGTGAAAATTATTTATTTGGCCTAATAATCAAAGTTACAATTGAATAAGATCTTTCCCTTGAATCAAAGTAAGTATCATTGAATTTTTCACTTTAATACTTAGTTTATTTATTTTGATTCCTTATTAAATTTAGTTTGTTAGTTAATTAATCATAAATTCCCTATTTTGTTTTATCAATTCAAATTAAAAAATAATAGTTAGTTCTTGCGGGATTCAACACAGTTCTACAACTATTATAAGAGTTTAGTGAATCATAATTAATTTTAAGGATTTCAACAACACAATCATAATGCCATGATTTTTCATATAGGAATTTAGTTTTTGGAACTCACCACCTTAATCACTTTGAAATTGAAGAATTAGTGTGGAAAATTGCTTTTCAAAAAAATTAAACAAAAAAATAAAGAACATCAATTTTAGTTTTGATGAAATAAATCCATGTTAAACTAGTAAAATTATCAATAAAAATTACAAAATAACATAATTTTAAATTAAAAATAGTGAGAGCTGGTTTCCAAACATCAAAAAAGAATAAAGGTAAAGGATGAGAACTTATAAGTGGGACAGGTGGGAGATGGCATTTAGCTAATTTTCCTAAACATCATGCTTCAAATTTAGATAACAAGGAAGAAGAAGACTCGAGGCAATTTTCTTTGAGAAATTGATGGATACTCTGAGATGTTGGATGACCAACTCTGTGATGCTAATCGTCAAAAGTGAGTTATGTCAAATTTGCTTCCTTTGAAATAGATGATGGCATCATATAAAGGCCATCTTATTCAACATTGAAACATGAGTTGTCTAGTGGTTTAATACTTCACTTTAAAATGGTAAAGCCATAATTCAGCGAAACATGAGATATCTTTAAAAAAATAGAGTGACGAGTAGAGGTTGTTTAATTTTTGGAATATGTAAAATTTCTTACACGAAGAGAGTTTTATATGAAGTAGAGAGGAAACTATTTCCAAAACTATCTGCAACATTTGAAATTGGTGGACTTTGACCATTAACAACTTAAAGTTGGTCATCACCATTGCAATTACTTATAGTATAGAGTGCAGATATATCTAGAGTGACATAGTAATTAGTTCCATAATCAACCAGCTATAGATTTGGAGAGATACTCACTACGGCATAAAGTGCTTTAAGCAACAGAATTATCATTACCTTTTTATTAAGGCAAAAAAATTCATATCATTACAAGAAGTGGTGATGCAATAAGTATAAGACAACAAAATTTTTTGATTAGGCAATAAAATAAAATAAATGTTGTTTTAAGTTATGAATAAGGCAACACATTAGTTTCAAATTATAACAACAATGTTAAACAGATATTGCAATGCTTTAAGTCTTTTTAGGCAAAAATGTTAAATAGATAAGGCAACAAAGTGAATTTTTAGGTAACAATTTGTAATAATAAAAGCAACAATTTATTCTTTCGTTACCAATATTATTTAATGTAAAAACAAACTCTTGTTATCACATAGACGACGTTCGTATATACGTTAAAAGTAATATACAAAGATTAATGTATGTCTTAATTGTGTACGTATTATTAAATATAAACGACCAAAAAACTGCATTTATATATAATATATAGTCCATAAGGACTAGCAAAATTCCACATTTAACATATTGAAAATACAAAAGGAAATTATATGTGCTTTTATTGTTACCAAATACAAAAGCAAATTCTACAGATCCTTTGTTTGATACTGACCATAAAAAATCACCTACTTCAATACAATTTCTAAAAAATCAATAGATAAAGGGAACTAAAGGTGCCTTAGCATCATAGCGGATGAGAGAAGTATTGTTGCTAGGTTTAACAAGAATAGCATCCTTCAGCAACATCTACCTTCATAGCAAAGTAGTCGATAAGATCATATGCATCATATCCTTCACATTTTGAAGCTATATCTTGTAAGATGTCATCAGAACATTGTAGCGAATGCCTCAGGATTTTGTGCTTTGGTATAGCACTGTATTCTGCAACAGCAGGAGCAGGTAATTGCATATGAAAGTCAAACATTCCTAAGACAATGGAAAATAGAGAGCCAAAATGAATATGAATAGTGGAAAGGAAAACAGCCACAATACATCTACTATTATATTTGAGCAAGAAGAAATAAACCTTATGAGCTCAATAACTATGGAATACTATCTAAACTCTAAACAGAAGCTATGTAGGCAACGGGGCCAATTCCACACGAGCTCTTACACCTTTCCTATCTATATAATTGCAACGATATAACAATGGAATTCATGGAAAAATAACTAACATTGATCTTTAGTATTGCATTTGGGACAATAAAGTGTTCAACATTCATGGCATCACCAAGAAGTTATGGCAAGTTCCTTGGAGAAAAAAAAAGATACTATGATGCAGTATACTAAATGTTTCATCTATTAGGCCTAATACTGCACTGTTCCTTAATGATTGTACATGAAGAGATCATCTGCGGAAAAGAAACATAGCTATAAAACATTTACTACTATCTTCGAGCAAGAAGAAATAAACCTGATAACCTCAATGACTATGGAATACTATCTAGACTCTACACAGAAGCTATAAAGGCAATGGAGCCAATTCCACACAAGCTATTATTTTCATGATCTGGAACCATATCGGGCACATGACAACTGCCTCATACCCAAGATAAGGATACTCATGATACCCTTAGCCCAACTATGCAAGGCTAACTGGATATCTTTAGAAACATTTGGACAATACAAAAGGTTCACACATAAGGTTATTTACAAACCACAAGACAATTAAGAGTTAATTTACAAAATTTTAAAGCATATCAACATAATCATGTGCCATTATACATCAAAAGTGTAAAATACAGACTACCCACATACGGTAATACCCCGAAAATGTCAAAAGACCACACGAACTACTTAGAACTTCAAGCTCACCAAATTAACTTGCATCGTTAGGAAGTGGAGGGGGTGAGTACACTAAGTACTCAGTGAGTAGGAAAGACATATATCACAAATAGAACCCGGTACACACTAAAACGGTCTAAATAACCTAACGACAGTTTGACGCATCTAACATGCACATAACTACCTATGAAATGAATATGCATGACATAAAAACACATAGACCTAGTCTATGACTCATATCATACTAGTTAGGAACCACATAGGCCTAGCCTATTAATCACTCTTTCAGTGAAAATGGGTTCCAGTTCCAGTACACAAGAGCAGAAAAAACATCACATGTAAAAATCAAATCTCGTCAAAAAAATGAATCTCAGAATAAGCTAAAATAGTTATGTATGTTACAACTAGTCGGCCAAACTAGTATGCACACCCATCGATCCTGGTGTTGGCTCGAATTTCATCTATGATAAGTCCAGACTATGATCGACACGAGCGTCATGACCCTAAATGATGACCTCGTCAGTGACTAGACCTCTAAGTGTGCAATCACCCGCGAGTTCTGTAGATTGGTGTCGTTACAAAGACTCGACTTTTATGTACCAGCATTAAGGGTATTGGGGTCGCTTAATCTATTGTGCCCAGCACATGATTGACCAATCGTTTATGCACCAATCACAAAAAATCATATACAAATATTAAGTACAAAAAAATCAAGTAAGGTACCCTGCCTTTATTTATTAGTCCAACCGCTAACATGGAACCTTGCCATAGCTCTAAGCTAAAAGAGAACACATACATGCAGCATACATGACTCGATTATGCATATGTAAGTTCCAAAATATTATTTCATGCAATGAAAGTCATCTTTGCACTCCAAGTACAGCGTTATTAAAAAATGTAGTTTCAGAAAATAAAACATTGTCCTTTGCACTTCAAGTGTAGGTTTGTTGAAAACAATATTATTCCTCAAAGTACGAAATAAAAACATCAATTTCACTATCAGTGCAAAGAGTTATTCAAAACAATGTCATTTATTAAATACATAAATATACTAGCATCTATGTGAAATTCAATTCTACTATGCATTACCCAGGTTCAAAATTCATATACAAGTCATTATCCATATATTGGGATGTCCTAATCCCGTTTGAGAGATATGTTTTCCCCAACTCACCTCAAAAGAAGGTGTACACTCCTTTAACTTCAACAATTCTCGGTACGAGCTCCTTGATCCACAGCTCTCGAGTCTTTATACATACAAATGCAATGTTTTTACTACTCAACATATATCTCATATTTATACACCATCACTTAAGTGTATAAAACACAATATCACAATTTTAAGCTATAGGATTTGGCCATGAAGCTTCTCACATGGTTACTTCTCTTATTATTCATGTAAGCTTTCTTTTGCATTTTTCAAGGCATTTAATGCCTTTAATCCAATACTCACACCATTTCAAAGCATAATTAAGCACAGTTTTATCCAAGCACACTAGGCCACTACTCATTAATCTAAGCAACAATTCAAGTTTACTTTAAGTAAACATGAAAGCCTTTTTCCAATGCACACTATCAAAATTCTTAAATCCTAAGCCAAGTTTACTTAAGCATTTTATCAAACACATAAAGGCATAAACTTGAAAGTCTCTTTCCAATGAGCATCTCCATCATTTTTCATCATCAATTCACATTATACATACACAATTAATGCCATAGAGTTCATTTAAACCATCAATTTCAAAAGATATTCAAATTTTCCCATACTTTCACCAAAGATAGGGAAATTCAGTTTTGGCTTAAGGAAGCTTCTCCATGACCCATTTCAATCATCTAAACCACGTTTCATGTATAGTCAAATATGGAGAACATCATATCTTAACACCAAACTCAAAATCATAATGTAGAGAGACATAAGACAAAATTTACCTAAACTTTTCTTTAGTGATATCTTCAAATCCTTTGAAAATTTCTCAAATATAATGATAGATTTGAGTTCTTTGACCCCAAATTAACTTAGAATGGCTTGGTTTGGGTTGGAGAATTAAAAAAATGGTGAAAATTGGGTGATAGTCAAATTCTTCTTCTTCTCCTCCTCTCTTCTCCTTTCTTTCAATTAAAACAAAGTGTTTCTAATTTCTAATGGTGACGTGAACGGCCATGAGATGAAGAAGGGTCTAGAATGTTGACTCTTCTTTGATCAAACATGGTGAAATTACCTTTTTGCCCTTAGCTTATGTGAAATTACCATTATACCCTTCAAACTTTTCCTAAATTTGCAATTAAGCCCAAAAGTTGAGAATGACCAAAACTTTTATTTTCATTTTGCAATTAAGCCCCTTAAAATTTTAAAATTATATATTGTTCCTCCAAGAATTGAAAATTTACTTTGAAATTCCTTATGTACATCAATTTTTCCAATTAAGCTTTCTAAGTATCCAATAAGTCTATAAATAATGTCTAATCACCTCTAAGGCATTAGAATACATTTAACTCAGCCCTATGGCCATATCCATCCAATAGACTCAGCTTTGCACACTTAGAAGCTTATATGTCAAAAATCTCCAAGCTTTCGCATACTGATAAACACTAAGTTCATGTAAGAGCATATAACATTATATATCACTAGCTTATATACTGAAAGGATTCAAATATATTTTTAAATTCATATACAACTATGTATATATCAATATACAGTAGTATCTCTAAGTACAGACCAATATAGAAAAGGCTCAAAGAGTCAGGCGTTACAAGTCCTCCCCCCTCAAAATAGTTTTGTTCTCGAAGCTCCTAAGTTGAGGACACAAATAAATAGGGGTATTGACATCTCATAGCATCCTCAAGCTCCCATGTCATCTCCTCGACCCTGTCGCTCTTCCAAAGAACTTTGACTGGAGGAACTTCTTTACTGCATAACCTTTTTATCTTCCGATTTAGAATTTGGACTGGTTTCACCTCAAAGCTCAGGTCTTCTCTTAGCTTTGTTGGAGGTGTCTCCAAAACATAAGATGGGTCTGATATATACTTCTTAAGCATTGAGACATGGAACACATTATGGATCCTATCCAAATACGGTGGCAATTCCAACCGATATGCCACAGTCTTGACGTGTTCCAGGATACAAAAAGGTTCAACTTCCCTCAGCTCTGAAATCGGATACTACCTTTCCATGGTGATATTTAAAGGAAAACTATATCACCAACTATAAATTCTAATAGTCGTCGTCTCTTATCCGCATAACTCTTTTGACGATCTTGGGTGGTTTTGATTTTCTCCCGAACAACTTTTACTTTCTAAGTGGTAATTTCTATCAATTTGACTCCTTCGACTTTGGCTGTACCAATCTCATCCCAATATAGAGGTGTCTTGCACTTCCTCCCATAAAGTGTTTCATATGGTAGCATACTGATACTTGTCCAATAACTATCGTTATAAGCAAATTCTATCAAAGGCAAGTGTCGGTCCTAACTCCCTTGGAACTCTATCACACATGCTCTCAGCATGTCCTCTAGCGTCTGAATGGTCTTCTCCAATTGACCATCAGTCTGGGAATAAAAGACAGTACTAAGCTTCAGTTTAGTCCTTAAAGATTCCTAAAATTTCGGCCAAAATTGAGAGGTGAATCTTGGATCCCTATCCGATATTATAGAAACTAGCAGCCTGTGTAGCTTCACAATCTCATCAATATACACCTTTTCCAACCTCTCTAACAAATAGGTTATGTGGATAGGCAAAAAAAGGAGCAGACTTCGTCAATCTATCCAATATAACCTAAATAGCATTGTGAGCCTTTGATGTACGAGGTAGTATAACTACAAAATCCATTGTCACGTGCTCCCACTTCCATTCCGTAATAGGCAAAGACTATAACATACCCACTGGCTTCTGATGCTCTGCCTTTATCTATTAATAGGGAAGGCATCTGGCCACAAATTTCACTATCTCTCTGTTCATCCTTTGCCACTATAGCTTTCTCTAAGAGTTTGATACATCTTGATGCTACCAGGATGCATAGTATAAGCCGAACTATGAGCCTCTTCTAGGATAACTCGCCTGAGACCTTGATCATCTAGCACATAGACTCTGTCTCTGAAGACTAACAACCCATCTTCTCTCAGTCGGAACCCCCTCATCCTCTTTGGATGGTAATTTCTCTCAAATGACCTTTAACTCGGGATCATTGGCCTGTGATCTCCTAATCTCATCAAATAGTGTTGGCCGAACTCCAAACCGTGCTAGCAGTGTTCTGTCATCCCCAGCCACTGAGAGTATATCCCCAAGGCTCCATATACTCATCAAATGAGTCATATAAGGATTTTGCCTAATAGTTACTACCAAACAGGACTTACGACTCAGTGCATCGGCTACCGCATTTACTTTTCCTAGGTGATAATAAATCACTAAGTCAAAATCTTTAATCAACTCCAACCATCTCCTTTGTCTAAGGTTTAGCTCTTTTTGTGTCATTAAGTATTTCAGACTCTTATGGTCGGTCTATATATGGCGAGTATCCATATAAAGATAGTGTCTCCAAATCTTGAGTGTAAACACCACCACTACAAGTTCCAAATCATGAGTAGGATAATTTAGCTCGTGCTTCTTTAGTTGTCTAGAAGTATATGCGATCACTTGCTGGGCCTGTAGCCAAGTCCCTGACGACTGGCATCACTGTATACCTCATACCTAACTCCCTGAGTAGGTAAAGCAAGCACAAGTGCATAAGTCAATCATCTCTTTGGTTCTTGAAAACTCGCCTCACATTTGTCATCCCACTGAAAATTTACCCCCTTCCAGGTAAGCCTCAATTAAGGGGCTACAAGTATTGAGAAACCCTCAACAATTCTCCGATAATAACCAGCTAAACCTAGAAAGTTGCGGACTTGCTATCACATTCTTGGGTTGTCCGCACTCAAGTATAGCTTCCATCTTTTTTTGAGTCCACAAAAATACCTTCTCCTGATACCACATGCTCAAGGAATCCTATCTCCTTCAGCCAAAATTCACACTTTGAAAACTTCATGTATAACTGTCTTTCGCGAAGTATTTGCAACACATTCCATAGATTTCTAGCATGCTCCTCCCCATCCTTAGAATAAATCAGAAGGTCATCAATGAAAACTATGACTAAATGATCTAAATAAGGATGGAACTCCCTATTCATGAGATCCATAAATGCTGCAGGTGCATTTGTCAATCCAAACGACATCACCAAAAATTCATAGTGTCCATACCTTGTCTAGAAAACAGTTTTGTGCACATCACTTTCAGCAATCTTCAATTGATGGTACCCAGACCTCAGATCTATCTTTAAGAATACTGTAGCTCCCATCAACTGATCAAACAAGCCATTGATCCTAGGGAGTGGATGTTTATTTTTTATGGTAACCCTGTTTAATTGTCAATAATCAACACATAAGTAGAGGGTCCCATCTTCCTTCTTGACAAACAATACTGGTGCTCCCTACGGTGAATGACTTGGTCTGATGAAGCCCTTGTCCAATAACTCTTGCAATTGAACCTTCAGCTCTTTCACCAACCTCTCGGCTCTCTTGGCCGATTGTACCATCACCTTGAATGTGGTGGTGGGGGTAACTGTCATCCTTTCCTAGATTGCTAAATGCAATCTAGCTTCAAACTAAACACATAGATTTCTTCATCTACCACATATTTCAGGACGTAGGTGGCAAGCTTGCTCAACTTGGTCTCAAACTCGTGCACTGACTTATTCCCTTGTGTTAGTACAAAGAAGACAACCTTCTTCTGATCTTTATCAAATCTGGTATAATATTGTCTATTGAATTTATTGATAAAATCTACCTAGGAAATCTGATTACAGTAGCGTCCCAAGACATTTTGCCACTAGGCTCTAGCATCACCCTCCAATAATTAGACAACTACCTTGAGCTTTATCTTGTCAGACAGCCTCATATCGTGGAATGTCTATGAGGTCGATCTCATCAAAGTTTTGGCCTCGGTAACATCATTGCATCCATTAAAGGTACCACACTCGAGGATCCTTCCTTCCTTAATACACCTCGAGATTTCAAGCATCAGATGTTGCTCTGACTCAGAACTAGGTACCACTACTGGCTGCTGAGGTGGCGGTATCTATGGTGGCACCTGTGGTGCTCCAACCTCAGGCTGCCGCTATGCAATGTACTATGCCCACCATGTCATCACCTGCTGCAGAGCCTCCTTAGGCACCGTTGGCAAACCTGACTGTGCTACCTTCGACGGTGCTTCAGTGTGAGGCTGTCTATGAACCGAAAAGCTAGCAATTATAAGTTCTGCAATTGCTTTAGCACTGTGTTCCTCTAGCTCGACTCGCAAAGGTCTAGCCTTGCAACGACTTCCCTTTCCTCTTCCAACTAAGCTATCACTATAAAATCAAATAAAAAGATGTTTAATAAAATAGATCGAATTAAGCCTAGCTTATCCGATTTCCCAAATGTTTTAAGGAATGTTGACAAGTACTCCTACCAAGGTCGAAATCATCCGATCATTAAGGACGTCAACTTAACAATCCGAGACTCATAACACTTTTAAAAACATAAAAACCTTACTCTAGTACCAATTTAATTGTCACGATTTGAAATCCACATCGGGCACGTGACAATCGCCGCATACATAGGCTAAGGATACTCATGGTACCCTTAACCTAACTATACAAGGCTAACTAAATATCTTTAAAGACATTTGGATAACACAATGGCTATATTTTGAAAATCCCAAAAATTAATTAAAACACCTATACATCACTTTTAAACGCACTTCTATATTTACATTAAAACTCTACTGTAACTTATAGACTTTTAGGTCCATTCAAGAGCAATCTCAACAACAATATAAAAGGTTTATACATAAGGTCATTTACGAACCATAAGATAGTCATGAGTTAATTTAAAAAATTATAAAACATATCAACATAACCACTATACAACAAAAGTACAAAACAGAGGCTACCCACGTGCAGTAATACCTCGAAAATGTCAAAAGATCGCCCAAACCACTCAGAGCTTCAAGCTCACCAAATTAACCTATATAGTTGGAAAGCGTAGGGGGTGAGTACAATATGTACTCAGTGAGTAAGGAAAAAACTTTTATCGCAAATAGAACCTGGTACACACCAAAACGGTCTAAATAACCTAAAGACAGTTTTATGCATCTAACATGCATATAACCACCTATGAATTAAACATACATGACATAGAAATACATAGGCCTAGTCTATGACTCATCCCATGCTGGTTAGGAACCACATAGGCCTAGCCTATTAATCACTCATTCAGTGAACATAGGTTCCAGTTCCAATACACAAGAGTAGAAAAGCATCATATATAAAATCAAATCTTGTAAGAAAGCTAAATCTCAGAACAGGCCAAAATAGTTATATGTGTCACCACTAGTCGGCCAAACTAGTATGCATACCTATCGATTCTGGTGTTGGTTCAACTTTCATCTATGGTGAGTCCAGACTATGATCGACAATAGTGTCATAACCCAAGGTGAGACCTCGCTAGTGACTAGACCTGTAAGTGCGCAATCACCCGCAAGTCCTGTAGAAAGGTGTCGTTACTAGGACTTGACTTTTATAGACCAACGTTAAAGGGTACGAGGGTCACTTAATTTGTTGTGTCTAGCACACGAATGGCCAATCGTTACCACACCAATTATAAAATAGTCATATACAAATATATAGTACCAAAATCAAATAAGGTACCATGGCTTATTTTTTAGTCCAACTGATAAAATGAAACCTTGCTATGACTTTAAGCCAAAAGAGAATACATACATGTAGCATACATGACTCAATTATGCATATGTAAGTTCCAAAACATTATTTCATG
>JAOTAY010000190.1:34297801-34326035 GCA_025629805.1 Erythroxylum baracoense | reverse complement strand
ATTAATAAAATTTTATTAATTTTTATTTTATAATTAATTATATACAATTTATAATTAATTATATAAAAATATTATTAATAATTATTTATTTATTTTATTTAATATATTAATTCTATTTAATATAATATTATGACTGGTCATAGTTGGTATTACGAAAAATTATTGAGGGTATATTAGGTAGTATAGGTTTATTAGTTTACGTTCCATCCTAAACCCTCCGAATAAGAGATTTCTTATTTTCACTGTTTAGGATGGAATGGAACGTAACATGAAACCCCCCACTTCCATCCCATTCCATTCCATTCCATTATGAAACCTTTAACCAAACGATGGAAGCATGTTACTTTTCATCCCCTTCCATTCTCAACCCCTCAACCCAACAGAGCCTCAGTAAACATGAAAACCTCTTTCCAATGCACGCAATTATAATCCTTAAATCCTCACTTAGGCATTGTATCAAACACCTAATGTGCATGACTTTCAAGTCATATTTTCAAGACTTTATCATATTAATTCATGCTCCTATCTTGTTATATAACAAGCACTTCCAAATAGCAACACATTTCACCACTCCATTAAATCCAATTCCCTTCATTTAAACCATCAATTTCAAAAGATATCCAAAATTTTACAAACTTTCAACAAAGAGAGGGTATCTCAGTTTTTGGCTTAAGGAGACTTTTCCATGACTCATTTCATTAATCTAAATAATATTTCATACATATTCAAGCATGGAGAATAACATATCTTAACACCAAACTCAAAATCATAATGTAAAAAGAGAACAAAATTTTCCTATACTTTCCTTTAGTGATATCTTAAAATCCTTTGAGAATTTCTCAAATCTAATGATAGGTTTGAGTTCCTTGATCCTAAATTAACTTAGAACACTTTGATTTGAGTTGGAGAATAAACAAAGAAAAGCTGGAAATTGGGTGATGGCTGAAAGTCTTCTTCTTCTCCTCTCTTTTCCTTTCTTTAATTAAAACAAAGTGTTTTAATGCTAAATAGTAGGATACATGGCGACACACAACAAAGAAGGGTCTAGAGTATTGAATCTTCTTTTACCAAACATAGTGAATTTACCTTTTTGCCCATAGCTTATGTGAAATTACCATTATACCCTTCAAACTTTTCCTAAATTTGCAATTAAGCCCAAAATTTGAGAATGACCAAAGCTTTTATTTTCATTTTGATCCCCTAAACTTTTGAACGTTATAATTAAGCCCCTTAACTTTATAAAATTACATATTGGTCCTCTAAGAATTAAAAAATTATATTTAAGTCCCTTAACTTTTAACAGGATGTAAATAAGTCCTTTTGTACATCAACTTTTCAAATTAAGCTTTCTAAGTGTCTAATAAGTCTATAAATCATGTCTAATCGCCTCTAAGGCATTAGAACACGTTTAACTCGGCCACCATGGCTATATCCATCTAATGGAATCGATTTTACACACTTAGAAACTTATATATCAGAAATCTCTAAGATTTCACATACCGATGAACTCTAAGTTCATGTAAGGGCGTATAGCATTATATATCACTAGCATAAATACCAAAATGATTCAAATACATTTTTTAATTCATATACAACCATGTATATGTCAATATACAATAGTATCCCCAAGTATAGACCAATACAAAAAGGGCTCAAAGAGTCCAGCGTTACAGTTATGCTTTTCCCATCCATATAACATCAATGACATAACATTGGAATTCAGGAAAAAAAAACATCGATCTTTAGTATTGCATCTGGGACAAGAAAGTGTTCAACATTCATGGCATCACCAAGAAGTTATGGTAAGTTCCTTAGAGAAAAACAAAAGATACTAGGATGCAATATACAAAATACTTTCATCTATTAGGCCTAATGCTGTACTGTTCCTTATCGATTGTTCTTGAAGAGGTCATCTAATCACCGAGACTTTTTTTTATCAACAATAGCTATCATGAACATCCAAAAATAAACTATTGAAAACCAGTTCTATGGAATCATATTTGCAAGAGATAAATATAATTAAGCATATGTTAATGATAAATTATTAGTAAGAAAAACATATCCATCACTTCACAACTTTAGGAAAATAAGAAGATAGCCAAAAGTTACAACTTTAGTAATTTATTAATAAGATGCAAATAAACTTTTACCCCATATTCATCCATAATGTCTGTTAGGAAATTTTTGAGTGCAACCACAAAACTCAAAGATTGAGATCTTTTTGACTTCGAAGAAGATGGAATAATGCTATCAAGATCATTAAAGACAATGAGAGGAGTATGGTCCAGAGCTTTAGAAATATAAGCAGAAAGTGCTTACTGCATGACTTATCCATTTTCTAAAGCAAATTTAGAGTAGTCAACAAATACTCTGCAAGCACAAAATGTGCAAGTTGTAACATGTGCTAACTTGGCCCCTAGCCTTATGTAATTTGCTTAACGAGAAACAGTAGCACTAGAATTATTAAAACATCTAAAGATTAAAAAATTATATTTGCAAATACAAATATTTAATGTATGCTTAGAGGTCGTCATGCTCTTGAAGGGATTTTGCAACTGCTTTTGTTAAAATGCTCTTCCAGAGCCCTAATACACAGAAAAAGGTCAACATTAAAAAATAGATCATTAATATTGAGACATAAGACTAACTGGCAATCATTGTCAAGAGTACCAAGTTGTAGAAATAAAAGGCTGCCACATTCTTCCTTACAACTATATTTTCTTTTCGACAAGAATCAAGAAGCATCCTTAATCATTGGAAAACTAATTCAACTATGATGTTGAAATTTTAGCTTGAATAAGGATTTCAATCCACATATGTTATATCTACAAGATGTAGCATAAGTAACTTGGTAGAGGTAATTATACTATGGTGACAACATCCACAAAACAAATAGATAGTAGTTGCAAAACATTTCAACAAACTACTAATTTAAGTAATAAACTTACATGGGGTCCATATATAGGAACATGTCTAAGTAAGGGAAGATTCCATCTACTAATTTACATTTCAAAAGAAGGAGATAAAAACACATTGATTCCTAAACAGCCATAAGAATTGCAAGTGGAGGAACTCAATATATTTGTTAAGAATTAAAATCTAAATGGACATAGTTTGTGATGAACACAGATTGGCAGTAGGTAATTAACATTAAATAATAGGTTCACATTAAAGAGGAAGTACCTACTATTAATCACATCTTTTACAGTTGTACCCATCCAACTCAAAGAAGATATAATTGAGTTGAATCCTTTGATGGAGGTTCTCTCTTTAAGAGAATAAAGAAATACAGGGTCAAGAAATATAAGGTTACACAACATCAATTTTGCAAACAAATGTTTACCCCCTACATTTGCAAACAAAATCTTAACCTAATGGATGAATTGTCCAAAACAAAAAAGGTGAACTAAAATAAAAAACCTAACGAGCCAAAGAAAGTATACAAAAGATGTATCTTCCATAGGCAAAGAATTAATTTAAACCAAAATCATGCTTCAGCAACCATAAAGTGGGCAGCTCATATGAGCTATATAAGAGTAGCAAAATTGTAGACATCATCTTACCCATCGCTTCCTCAGGAGATGTTGAAACCACAAGGAACATAACAACCATACGCCCATGCAACCACAAAGGAAATCTCATTCCTTCATAAACAATCCTGATCTTCACTCATTAATCATAACAACAAAACACTAGTTACAGTCGAAAATTAAGGAGGATAACGATCCTTTAAGCCGCTCGACGCGAAACGTAAGTTGAAGATTGATGACGTAACTTTTAATAATAGCTTGAGTAAGAAGATATACACCTAGATAAAGCGCTCTCACCTTTGGCTTGATAGTTATGAGAGGAGAAGATAATCACTTCCGGAAGATTATGTTCTCTCAGCCCTAATTAGGAATGAAAGGCCTATTTGGGAATGAAGTGAAGTCTCGATGTGCAGATGAGGGGAGGGGGGTGTCTTTTACACCTTTTGCAAAACTTCAACAAATCAAACGAAGCCATGATTTTTTCCTATATTGTCATTCATTTTGGTCTGAAGCTTGTCGTTTATTCTTGCACGTTGTTCTATTTTATTTGCTTTTAATTGCCTATTAGTGTCGTCATTTTTTTAGCTTTCTTCTAATGTAAGAGAGTATTTACTCTCTTCAAACAACTTGTTGCTCCCCTTTATTTATTCTATTAATCCATTTTATTTTTTAAAAAAAAAGTTTGGCTTTATAATAATAAAAAATTATAATCTTCCTATTAATTTTAAATTTTATCTCAAATTTTTAATTTTTTACATTTAATTTATTTTTTCAAATTTCCTTTTTTCTAATTACAAGATATGAATTTGAATTCACTAAAAAAGGATAAAATTAATACTGAAAATTAAATAATATATTTAATCGAGTTTGGTTAGTCTCGATTGTGTTCGGATTCGGACCAAAAGCCTCAAGTTAGGCTTTAAAAAATTACTACTGCTGAAAAATTATTACACATGTGTTTTAATTCTACTAATTAATAAAAATTAGTGGGTAATTTAATTTTCCTAGACATATTCTTAATACTCATTAGTAAATCGAAAAAATGTATATTGTAAATACACATTAGTAAATAGCTGTATAAGAAAATAATATTAGTAAATATCCTTTAATAAATAGGTGATTAGAACTATAATAACAATTCTAAATGTTGCATATATAAAACTTTATTGCAACATTTTTTTCAAATTTTGTTGCCCTTTTTATATGTAGCAATAAATTATTATTATCATCATTGTCTTTTAATATTACTAAAGACAACATTTTAAAAACCGTTGCATTATATTAATTTTTAGCAACACATTTTTAAACTGTTATAACATGTCGTTCCCTAAACCGTTTTTAGCTGTATTGACTAGGACGTCCAGGTATGCTTTGCATAGGAACGAAAGGGTGGCACATGAACACTTGAGCAACATTTGCTCGAGGAGGTGTAGGTGCATGTCCATACCATCTGCCACATCTCTCTGCTGTATGATTCCACAGGTTGCAAACCTAATAGGAGCCTCTATTCCTTCGTTGTGGCTTGAAGGAATTTCGGATAGACGGTATTGGATTTAGTATAAGGATGGATTGGGTCAATTTTTCAGAGGAAAATTGGCAACAGGAATATTATGATGGCTTTGAAGGAGGATTTCATGCGCAATTAGATGCGAATGAAGTTCAATGAAAGAAACAAGTTTAGGTCTGAGGTTCAGTGTAGTGATGATAATATGATACTCAGGGCCTTTATTTCTGTAGATAACGACATTGAATTCAGCTATTGTCATGGATCTTCTAGCTGAGCCCAATTCCTCGGATAAATACTTGGTTTGTTGAAGGTATTGGGTAATTCTCATATAATTTTTCTTCTGCTCCTATAGTTGAACGTGCAGTTATAATTGTTTACTTTGAGACATGGAGGCAAAATTATTGTCAAAAGCTAACCAAACTTCTTGAGTGGTTTGTAGACCAATGCCATAGAACAGAGCTTCAGTTAGAGAAGATAAAATTCAACACGGTAACAGTTAGTTGTTTTGAAACTAGGTTCAATATTCAGAATTTGAAGTGAGAGTATTCGTAAAAGAAGAGAAATTGAAGGAGGTAAGGAATCATCAAAAAATTATATTTTCTATGCCAAATAATTTTTTATTCAACCAGAAGAGATATCATAGTAAGTCGAAGATTTATTGGTGCAACTTTTTGAACCCAATACTATTACCTTCTGCAGATGGCCCATAAAACTTGTCCTATTAGCATAACGGACTGGATCTGTATTTCTTAAAAGCTATGGATATATATATATATATGGCTGTTTGGTTGAGGGTAATAGAAATTCTATTACTCTTCTATTCTTACATATTACTTATTCCTTTGTTTGGTTTTTTTTATGACCCAAAGAATAACATTCCTAAAGATTACATATTCCTTACATTAAGAAATAGTCAAAGACAACCTCTCCCCCTCTTTACCTATTCCATGCAACTGGAAGTACCTCAAATACAACTCTCTTTCTTTTGGACAACTTATATCCCTCAATAATAATAATAATTACTACTACTACTACTACTACTACTACTATTACTACTACTACTACTACTACTACTACTACTACTACTACTATTACTACTACTACTACTACTACTACTACTACTACTACTACTACTACTACTACTTATTATCATTATTCTTATTATTATTAATTTTATTATTCTTGTTATTAATTATTATTATTATTATTATTATTATTATTATTCTACTTACTATTATTCTTATTAATATTAATTTTTTTATATTATTATTATTAAAAAATTCCTTATTATTATTACATTTCTTCTTATCATATGACTTTCCAACATTTTGCATTGGTTGATTTTTCCTGGCCCAACTCATGTCAACATTCATTATATAGTCGTAATTGCATTCTAAAATAACAATGGTAGATATTGAAAATAAATATAATATAGGGCTTTAAATGACTAAAAAGTTATATAGTTGAACAAAAAATAAGTTTCAATCGTATTTTAAATAACTAGACAAAATATTTAAATTTCAACATAATCTTCAGTATGTGGCAGACGACGGAACTTGAAACTTTCGCTTCCTTTTGTTGAAGGGAGACCATGGCTTTAGCTTCTGTGACCACTGATGCGTTTGTATCCCCAAGTTGGTGCACAATCTGCCCACACCTTCCAAAATAGAAGGTATGCAATGCCACATAAAAAAATGTAGGTGCTTATGGCCATTTAAGACTGTAGAAAAAGAAAGAAATGTGTTTAACTCAAGTACACAACATGAAGCTTACATTCAGAATTCAACTACTACAGAATTTGACAATAAGCATAAATTGCTTCCAAAAAGCATTAAATCATTGTACAACCATGGTACCAACCAACATGATAATAACTAGCCAAGATATACTATGCAAATGAACAAGGATCCTACAATTTCTGCTTGAATTGGAACTAATAAACATAAACATCTATCAAAATTGTTCTTAACATTATGTTGTAAAATAGACTAATGATGAGAAGTAAAACCTCCTTTCATATATTTCTGAATAGATTCCAACCTATATACACATATAATCCTAAAAAGGGAAAATTATATACAGGATTAGGTACTATAATAATGGCCATAAAGTAGTCTTTGATACATAAATATTTGGAAATGCAAATAAACATCTAGACAAAAGGAAAACAAAATGAAAAGTTCAGACATTCTTTGATCCTTTTCCTCATCGTAAAAGGCATTATGAATCCATCCTCAAGCCACCTTAAGTAAACAGGAAACAGAATTTCTCTAAGGAGTATACACTCAGACGCAACTAGAATTTTGCCTCAAAATAGAGAAAAACCTCTTCAACTTTGGAGAGATTGAGTTGAAGAGTGGAGTTGATCCAGGAGAGAATCGTATCCATCTGACCTATATTCATTGCCATTTTTGGTCTATGCATTGTATGGAGCAGAGAGTCAGAGACAAAGACAGAGACGGAGGAACGAAGAAATTTCTTTAACATACCTTAGAAATCTGCCAGTGAGTTACTTGGAGAACTACGATTAGAACAAAGAACAAACAATGACTGAGAAAAGTGTGAGAGTGGAGACGGTGGGAGGAGAGGGATGATTTTGTCCAAAAGAGAGAGAGATATGTTTACCTATTTTGGATGTGCATAGAATAGGTAAAGACAAGGTCATATGATCTTTACCTATTCCGCCTTATGTCTGGGAATAGGTAATCTTAGGAATAGATATTCGGTTATCATTTTTCTAACCAAACAATATAATGTTTAATAAGTAGGAATAGATGGGTAATAGGTAATTTATTACCCTCAACCAAACAGCCTGGAAGAAAAAAATTTCTTGCACAAATGAAAGTGGATCAAATATGGATCTACTTAGAAAGAATATGTAAAAAGATACTAGAAATAAGAGTAAGTCATGATCCAAATTAAAGGCTAATGTTGTTTGATTCTTTAACTGTAAAGAGAAATGACATTTTAAGAGGGGCTATCCATAATGAAAGAATGGAAACAAAGGAAATAAATAGAAAAGTGTTGCTACGACTAAAGAGAGTCACAATGAAGAGGATTGAAGATTTAGTGATCCTTTGATTGTGAATAATTCTAATTCTACAAATTGATGTTACAAATTGATGGATAATATAAACTAACACATCTTATCATATGACTTTTAATAAGGATTAGCTCTTTTTCTTTTAAAAAATAAAATGGTACTGTCAAGTTGGGTGAAAATGGAAAATGTACTATCAAAGGTGAAAATTCAATGTAGATCAAAATGCACGATGAAATTGATTGAACATTAGATGTTTTGTATGTTCTTGAACTTTGGTGATAATAGATAAACTTAAAATAGTAAATAGACATTTACTATAATGAAAGAAAAATTATAACATACCTATCTATGTCTTAATAGGAAAGACAATATTAAAATCGATGACTATTTCTTAATCTTTAAAACTGAAAGATGATAGTAAAGTGGTATGAATAAAGAAAACATTTAAAGGTCATCTAATCACACAAACTTTAGGATTAAACCTAGAATTAACCTCTCCTTGAATCCTCTAACTTTTGACTATTTAGAACATATTAGGCTTTACAGGCTCTTAAATAAGATTGGGTTTAGTCCTTCCATCTGAAACCAATGTGACTTACACCTTGTTAATAGATGGGCTGGGCTGTTTAGACAAATAACAAAAAGAAAGAATTTGAAGCAATGACGAGTTTAGGCTTGAAATCACTTAGAAGAGTCTAAATGCATAATCTAAATCGTGACTCAACCTTGGTCTAACCTAAACAAATCGCAAAAATCATTAGTATAACACTAACTCTACATTCTAGATACAAATGTCAACAACTTTTAATCAAAATCATCAACGTGTAAAGGGAATCAATAATCAGTCAAACATTCTTAACCAAACATAATTTAGTCTTGCACTATAAAAATGAACTATAATTTTAACTTCTAAAAATGACTAACTTTTTATGATATAAGAACTATGATTTTTATTAGTTTGTTCTTCAATACCTCCTCTGTTGTCCTAACGTGTTATATTTTAGTGTATGTTGTTTATCCCATCCTTTGATTTCCTTGGCAAGCATTGTTTTGTAGCTAAACTATTTGATATCAATTTTTCAGTCTTCCCAAAGCACCTCCTCAATTCTTGTTTTTTTTAATCGTTGCAGTTAGGTTCTTTTTTTTTTGAATTTCTAAATTTGGTTCCACACTCACAAAAATTTCTATTAGATCCAATCTCTTTTTAAATTGAACCTTTAATTCCCCTAAAATACAAATTAAATTCTACGAAAGAGGTAAACACACAACTAGCAATCAAATAACATAAATAAATAAATAATATGAATCAAGAATTGCAGATCTTGTATCAGGGAATATTTTATTGATAAGGGAAGTAATAACAGCAAACCAAGGATCTCCTGAACTACATAGGGAGATCGGCTTCGAACTTGTACATATGATAGACAATTCAAAGATGTCTTTTCTGATATACTAGGCTTATTTGAGCTTGACCAATGTAGGCAACATAAGGAACAACAAAGAATGTGCTAGATAATAAGCAAGTACTTCATTTTGTATTTAGCTTAGATTGAGCATCTAGTTAGTTTGTAATATTAATTAAGACTTAATTTAATTTTAACTTTAATTTCCATTTTTACTTTCAATAAATTGCAAGAAAATTGATAAAATAAAAGAAGAAATATTTAAATCAAATCTTTCAAAAAATTGATTAAAATATGTTTGGTAAATTCAACTTTGGATAATTGCCCTATTACTTATCCCATTTATAATTATGATTGACTGCACACAAAAATGTAAGACCTTAATAAAAGTGATATGAAAAGCGAGCCAATTGAAATATTAATGGCAAAAGTTGTTCATGAGATTCAAACAAATTGGATAACAAAAATTTTTAGAAGTTAAAATAAAAATGACTAATGATTGATCATTATAAAGCGACGAAAGAGTCGAACAATGATGAATTGTCAATAATAACTAGGTGACGATGAATTATTAATAATGAAAATAAAATTGGCTTATAGTGAAATTTCTATGAAAACAATAAAGTTGCTAAATAATGTGGAATTGTCATCATGATTGAATAATAACAAATCATCAAGATTAACATAAAAACTTGGCTGATAATGGATTATATGAAAAGGATAAAGACTTTAAACAAAAGATTATTACAAAAGACTAGAAAATGATGAAGTACCATGAATGAAATAAAATTAACTAGTAAAGGTGAAGAAAGAAATAAAAATGCTAAATAATGATAGATTGACAATAATGGCTAGAAAATAATGAATTGAGACAATCAAATAAAAACTAGTTATAAAGAATTGTGTGAAAAGAAATAAAAATTTTGAATAATAAAGGATTTTTTAAGTAAATTCATTGATCAAAGAATAAAGTTACAAAAAGGTCCCCAAAAGGGTTGCATTCCAGACCATAACGTCAATATTGCTAGAGGAACACTACTTAACAAACTTTTAAGAACTCAAATTACAACAAGTCGTGGACCTAAGACATCTTATATCATATCACTTATGTATTTGCTTAGAGATAGGGCAACTTTAGATCCTCCATGAATTAACTAGATTTTGATCACAATGTTCAACAAAATTGTATATAATGAATTGCTTTCTAATGTTAGAGGTAACATCCTTAAGGATAACTTCAGATTGTGTTTCTTTCCCTTTAAATCTCCTCGAATTCCTCTCCCTCCATAACCCCTACAGTATCACTTCTAATGCAATAGTGTAAGCAACTTTCGTAATCTTGGAAAGGTTCCTGAAATCTTGGATCCATTGAATCATTTCTACTAGCTGGCTAGCCTCCCCACTTAAATGAAGTAGCCTCTAGCTAAAAGACTTATAAAGATGAATTTATTAGCAAGTGACTTGATATTTATGTTTTTTTACTTTAATTTAGTAGCTCTTAGGATCTTTAGCAATAGTTATAGTTATCTTAATTAATTTAAACTTATACCTTTAAGTTTATGTTGATATTCTTTTATGAATAGATCTTGATTATTCTACTTGAGATGAGATTTGATGGAGTTTGTAAGATATAATGACAATGTTACCTGGAAGTGATAGATTGAAGATAATATTTCAACAACTCTAGACATGTTTTGATGGTATTGGATGAGGTTAATGATATTTTATTATCAAGAAGTTCTAGCTATCCTTACCTACTTTCCATTGTTTTCTTTGTTTTTTTATTGTTCTTGCATGTTATTTATATTGAGGACAATATATAACTTAAGTATGAGAGAGTTAAGTAATTGTTATGCTTATTAATTTCTTATAATTATAATAATATGAAATTTTTTTGTAATTTTTATAAAATATTGATCAAGATGATTCATTATATGTTTGGTTGTTTAGTGATTTGTTTTGTTTTGACAATTAGTTATGAGCTTTAGTGATTAAGTTAATTTCAATTTGTTTTATTAACTTTAAGAATGGATACTTAATTTGTAATATTAATACTTTTTTGTATAATTTGGATATAAAATAGAGTTAATATGAAGTATTTTCAAGGAATTTCATCATCCCTTCTAAAAAATGAGAAAAAGAAAGAAAAATATTGTTTGAATAATTCACTTTGATAACTTTAAACTAAGTAAAAAGGTTGAAGTTAAAGAGTGGTACCAAAAAGAATTTAAAATGGTGACCTAATTGAGAAATTAAGAGCATTTATGATAAGGCATTTACACTCGCATCAAAAGGTGAGGCAACTATTTAAGCAAACTTCTAAACACTCTTATGTGTTATTTTAATATTAATGATTCTACTTTTTTTGTTAATAAAGGTCAAGAAAATTTTTGATAGTTAGAGCATCTATCTCATAAATCTTCATTTTATACCCTAAATTAATTTTTGTGGATTAAGTTGAAGTTTAAAGAATTATGGAGTGAATTGAATTGATTTATGGCTTGATGCAAATAGCTAAGTGAATAACAATTTGATGAGCTTTGTAATTAGATGAATGATTAAAGAGTTTTGATTTATGTGGTTGCTTTCTAAATTATTTTCTAGATTTACCTCCTATGTAAGTTAATAGTAACGAGATTGATTTGCTTGAAGATAAAAAATGATTAATTGTAGATTGATTTTATAAATGCTAAGTACTCTATAATTTATTATGATTTTTAGAGAAGTTTAGAGTTATTATAAATGAACTCAGGTTGAATATGGCCCCATATTCACTAATACGACACCTACATGATACTGTGTTTAACTTGTGTATATTAATATCATTCAACTTCTTTAACAACTTGACACATTGATGAACACAACGAAATACATCCCTATATGATTTATGTGAACAATTCGAGTATGTTATTCTTATCGAAAAACTTGCCATATGAGAGAATATGCCCCAAACATAGTCTCAGTTCTAATAATATGGACCAAACACAAGCCTATATTGGTGACTTGTGTTACTTGTTTTTATTTATAAAAATGAAGTTGAGAGGGTTTTAAAGCAACACAGGATTAAATGGGCCTATTTTAGTCCCATATTAGTCAAAATTTTAGGGTTTCTTGAGATAAAAAGGAAAGAGACATGGTGGATAAATGAGAAAGTCATCTTGGAGGATCAAAGACTAGACATTAGGATCTAAGGGATCAGAGGATGAGTGGAAGCAAGAGAAGATTTAGAGCACACTAACAAGGAACCAAACTTAGAGAAAAGAAAAAGTGACATTAAGATGCAATCAAGAAACGTTGAGATTCAAGATCTATGGGAACTTATTCTTTTATCTTATTTTCTTTATTGTTTATTTTTTAAAACTTTTTGATGAACTAAATTGGATATAGGTTTAGGTAGGATGTACCTGTAATTATTGTTTGGAATGATTTCATTAATTTAATATAAGATTATAGTTTTCTTAAAAATTGTTTATTTGCTTATTATACTCCAATTTTCATTTAGAACAAAATCCTCATCATTAAGAGGAATTTCATCGTTATCACCATTGAAATTCATTTCACCAAATTAAATGTCAATACTTTTCCAACAAAAATTAACTTTTAAGTCACTCTCATTTACAAAACTTGGTTCCTTAGAAACTTATTCTACTAAAAGTTCGATATAGTTAAAGAAAATCTAATCTATAGAAGTCCTTGTTCTATTAAGTGTTTTAGCAAACAAATTAAATTAAATTATTAAAAATTAAAAATTTATATTCAACTTTTTTTCAAAAGTTATATGATTCATTAATAATGAACTGGTAAAAGTTTCTAATTGTACAGTCCAAACTATCATACACAAACTGCTTCCATCAAAACTAAGGAAATAATAATAGATGTCAATCTAACATAATTACCATCTTTTCCTCATATTTGGTGTGAGTTTATGCAGTAGGACTCTTCCAATATAGCAAGCATAATGTGTATTGTAATATTGTGAAACAATTCCTCCTGGCTTGTTGTAACAAATCCAAATATCCTATAATGTTTCTCTTTCCATATGCTGTAAATCACAACAACCAAGCTAATTTCGAAAAGTTAGAAGTCTACCTTACTCTTCAGTTTTAGTGTCAAGTCCTATGCAACTATTCTAGACTAATCATTGGCCAAAAGGGCTAACTAAACCATAACTTTTACATTGATGTATAAAATAGACCTTAACGTTTGATAGTATTTAAATTGAACCTTAACACTTGGAAAATATTCAGATTAAACCTTAACCACTAACAATGTTAGGTTACCGTTTGTTATCTGCTAACGTGACCAAAAATTTGCTGACGTAGATTTTTGTTAATTCTTAGTTGTGGGACCCATATAAGCTTACGCAGACTTTTTTAATGAAGGTGGATCCCACCTCCAACATTAACTCACGTTGCTTGTGAAGATGAGCTACGTTGCTTGAGAAAATTTTTGTTTTATTTTCTCCAAACTGAATGCTTTGTATTTGTTTGTACATGTATAGGCAATTCTTGATGTTTGCTTTTGCAGACACCTTATACTGATAGACTATTACACTTCTGTTGGCTTGTTGTAACTTAGTGGGTGAAAAACCAGCTTGAATGTTTAACTGCTCGTTTCTTTCAGACAAATTCTATATTTGTTATTGGTAGGGAAGATTTTGTGATTACTGCAATTGAATCTTAAAGATTGATGATTCCTTACAAAACAAAAGTCTCATTCTTTTGGTCATTATGTATTTTCATCATGCTCTCTGTTGTGGGGAAATGTCCTGGTGATGCCTGTAACAGTGCAAGTTATAGTGTCCACAGGGTGAATCGAGGATGGGAAAGATGTTCTTGTGAGAGTACATTTTGGGTAAATCAGCTAGCGCTTTTAATAAAGCAAATCGAGGTAGATGGTAGGGGTGTGCTGGTATATCTTCGAGGGCATGAAGGTAGAAGAATATGTCTGGGCTACAGGCTCCGTGTGTATAACTTACAGAATGATGGACATGATACAGTTGAAGCCAACAAGTTTACCTGTTGACTCACGAGAGTATGTTATTAGAGCTCAGGTAATATCTTAAAACATTTTTTCATCTATTTTTGTATTTGGAAGATTTGGCTACATTGCAATGTCCAAACATTTTTTCCTTTCATTTCAAGGATTTATTTGTGACTTTGCTAAAGTGTTATAATTCTCACAATTTCCTTACGATTACACTCTAATCCCAGAATGTCTTGTTTTGGGAACCAAATGTGTTGCTTAATGTTGCAAATACTACGAGATCTGGGCATTCGTACCGTGAAGTTGATGATGAATAACCCTGCAAAATATATGTTCGGATCAAAGGTTATGGCTTGGCAATTTTAAGCAGGGTGCCATTATTGACTCCAATAACAAAAGAGAACAAGAGATACTCAGAAACTAAACATGAAAAAATGGGACACCTATATGTTTCAAATGGTATTGGCCATGTAAATGGTATTACTGGTTGCAAATAAATAAATCAACAACAACTAACTTAATGGTGTAATTGAGGAATGAACTGTTGAGGAAACTGGGAAATTTGAAGGCAAAAGACCTAGCATCATGCATTTACCAACAAAATGAACTATTTATTGTCTTTTTATCTTATCTATACATATACTCGTATGTGTAAATAATTACGGATGTGAAACAACGGATCTATACTGTATACTAACCTATACCAAACCACGTTGATTTAGATTCATAATTAAGGACTAAAAGCTTGATTAGAGATTTTGCATTTGAATGGTTAGATTTGGAATAAATGGTCTCGTGATTGATGAGCCTGAACTTTTGTGTGGGTTTCTTGTGTATTTCTATTGACTGAATCATTAATCTTCTTGTATTATTGTAACCCTTTTCTTTTCATACTGAGTTTTGTTACATTCAACTTAAAGACAAGGGATCAGTAGTAAACATTGATTGTCTCTATCTTACATTTTGATATCTTTTAACATGCTAATGACAATTCACGTATACATTTGTTTTACATATTGTAAACTTTGTTGTGTTCATGTTTAGGAATTTAAAAGAACTTGAGTTTTGCAGAACTATATTCTGAAACAAAAACTTGACAGAAAGCTATGATAAAAAAGATGAACTCAAAGAAGATATCTACAACCTATTGCAAGTCTTACACTAACAATGCTAAAAAAAGTGTCAAATTTGCATACTGTGAAGCCCCATCTCCATCTTCAGGTTCCTTTAACAATTCTTTTCCAATTGTCTTTGGTCTTGTACAATTGCAGCAGAATTCCCACTAAGATTATAGCTTAAAAACTTGAAGCTCAAGCAATCTCATCCGTTGGTGAAAAGCAAATACCAGGAGGTAGGACCCACCTTCATTTAGAAAAGTCCACGTCAGTTTCTAGTGGGTCTTATAACCAAAAGTTAAAAAAATACACATCAATAAATTTTTGGCCACGTCATTAGATAACTGACAGTGCCCTAACACCATTAGTGGTTAAGGTTTAATCTGAACGTTTTCTAAATGTTAGGGTCTATTTTGAATGTTTTACAAATGTTAGGGTTCAATTTGAATACTGTGAAACGTTAGGGTTCATTTTGTACAACAGTGCAAGCGTTAGGGTTCATTTAGCCCTTTTGGCCACTAATCATTTGCATCATAGTATATATTTAAGAAACAAGAGAATTTATGCCAAATATGGGATGAGTAGTTACATATAAAATATAGGAGATCAATGTTCTTTGCATGTAATGAACACAACTCACATTATAATGAAGTTATACTGAACTTGATATCATTCTTTATAAGGAGGTTACCAACTATGGTAAGCTTAAGGACGACTGCTTATGTAGGCCTAATACCTTGATCCCAAACTAGGTGCAACCACTACAATTTGTGGTTAGGAGTACAAAAGAGATTTTCTTTACATGAGCTAGCAGTGAAAGTCAAGGACTTATCTACATTCTAATGCATCTGATTTGATCTAGAGGAATTAAGGGGGTAAGAGGGGAGATTATTGTTTATGATTCTATTACCTATATTGAAATGCAATGGCCATGTCCACTAGTTGTTGGTAATTAGCTCTTGGACCATGGTTTTGTGCGGGATTAAGGGTCTCAAATGCCAAATTGCTTAGTTTACATAATGGCCAATGATCATATACCAAATGAAGTCTTACTACCAATATATACATGTGCTTCATAATATCCAGTATGAACTCCCACATATTTAGGATTTATCAAAGATTCTAAAACATGTTGGAGTTAGGGTAGACAGTCCATAGGTTATGGTCTTTTACATAATATAAATGTTCCAATTATATTCAAATTAATAATGGTAATACAATATCTTTCTCAAAGCTTTAAATTATATAAAAAAAGAACCAAATTGTTTAATTTTTTGTGTTCCAATATATTTTTTTCTAGAGTAGATGAATTAAATGTGCTTTAATTCCTTTCACACCCCATTTCACTAACACGTTGACTTAGAATTGAATTGCAAACCTTTACAATTTTTGTAACAACCTAACATATACCCTTGAAGTATTATGGCATGTCTACCGTGTATTAAGAAGTGAAAATGAATTAAGTGCATCTTAGTAAGAGACATTGTGGTACTTAATGTAAAAGACATGGGTTAATGGGTAATTTGTTCATTTTATCATGGACATACATACTTAGATGTGAAATATATATGGGAATATTTGATATGTTGCTTGCATTTATGAATGTGATGTGAGGGGAATTGGTATAAGAAGTATCCCACTTGCTTATGAAATTTTTTTGGTTCAATTGGATCTGTTTTTGTGTTTCTCTTGCATGATAAGACCAAAGTTAGTTGATTTGAGATGTGTACCTCACTGAATGGAAAGGTTTTACTAAACATATTTCTGTAATTTGTCCATATCTTGGCCTATAGACCTCCAAATTGGATAATTTTAATTGGAGATTAAATTGGAGACAAAAATCTAAAACTTTCAGGAAGGAACCAAAATTTTGTTATGCCTTTAAAATTTTTGAATTTTGGCTTGCAATTAAGTTATAACTATTGTCCTGATTTTTAAATAACCTATAGTGTTTTAGGTATAACTCTCAGAATAATTGACCAAATTTCATGAAATTTATGACATTATAAAACTAAGACATAGGGGAATAAAATTAGTTGATAAGATTGTAGGCCAATTTGGGAAGTAAAGGAAGATGAAGGACCAATATGCTAATTTTCTAAAGTTAACATACAGACCAATTGGATTAAGGAATATGTGACAAGTAATAATAAAGCATATGTTTCCAATAGGAATTAAGCATATGTGCGAGTCTTGAAAGTTCTAGAATGGGCATATGGAGAGGGGAGATGTATGACATTTTAGGGGTTATATGTTCAGATTTTTCTCCTCTCCATTTCACCTTTATCATGCCATCATTTTTCATGTAAGAAATCAAGCCAATCTTAGGTGGAAATGGAGGTAAAAGTTAGGGATTTTCTCTTCACCTTTATCTCTTCTTACTTTGCTTATGAAGGAATGAAATTATAAGGTTGGAAGTGGGATTGATAGGTATATTTTTGGTGTTGCTAGTTGGTAAGTCAAGCAAAGCCAAAGAGGATGGAAAGGAAAGGCAATAGAAGACCTACTTTGTCAATTTTGAGGTTTGGGATTTCACTTAGTTAATTTCTATATTTGTGTATGATTGAATGGATATAAAAATTCATTTGGATGTGGAATTGTCATTGGGATGTTGGTTTGATGTTATTTTGGTGTTACTTTGCATGAACTTGGTTGTATATGATAAGAGAGTATCATGTAGTGGAATTCTGTTTAGGGTTTGTTTGTGTTAGTCACAATTTTTGAGTCATAACTCAGCTTTCAGACCTCCAAATTGTGTTATTTTAGTTTCATATGAAATCTAATACATAAAGCTAAATATCTCTAGAAGGGACTCTAACTTGACTCTAGTTCTATGACCTTGGAACTTTAGATCAGAAAAGTCAACTTGATGCTACCCTTGTTTTGGAATGGTTTGTGATATTTTACCTACATGTCATTATTAGAAGTACAAATGGTCTGATTGTTAGTGCTATAGAAACTATAGACTTAGAGGAAAAAAATTTCTAGAAGACCTTAAAACCTAGTTCTGACTTTTTCTATATGTATATTAAGGAACAAGTAGTGGTATGAATGGAGAGAGTGTCTATCACGACGATGACATTGTTTTTAATTCCGATTTCTACCACTTCTTATCCGAACCTTTATGAATGTGTATGAAAATTTTCAAAAACCTAGAACTAAATGAAATAGGATTTACTATATGTGACTTAGGTGATTGAACATTAGAATTTAAGATTGAGCATAATGCATTCCAAAGAAACTTACATGTACATAAATGATTTGTTTGCGTATATATTGCTAATATATGTTTAGTATGATTATACAAGTGTGATTTTGACACATTGCTAATGGTGATTAGTTATGACTTGCATGTATAAACACAAATATAGATTTTATGACTTGAAATGTATATCATATTATTTGTGAATATATGAATTGTGAAATTTGCAAATGGTTAAAGGAAATGTTATAGTGCCTGCTCTATTTTCTTGGTTGTAGACAGATAGGCATGCCTATAGGGTTACAATGTAGCTGCTACAGTTTAACACCACCTGTGTCTAGAGTTTGATACCTTCGGGTATCTGCAATTTGATACCTTCGATTATCCATAATAACCGTTATGCACACCCATAGAAAATGTGCAGGCCTAACAAAGAAAGTAAAATAAGGAGATATAAATAAGAAATGCAGTGTGACAATATAAATAATCGGTATATGAATGAGCATTTGCATTTTATTGATAATTTGCATCATTGAGTGTTGAATATCAATGTTTGATTTTTGAAGGTGAATTTATGGTATATGAAAAAAATATTGAAGCATGTTTGCGTTATTTATTTGATTAAGTACGTCATCATTGTTTATATTTGTGCGATGTTCATGAACGTATGTGCTTGGCGGATGAATGCTGTGAGTGGTCATCCAAATTGAGTGTTTCCCCACTAAGCTTTCAAGCTTAACACGGGTGTTAATCCATTTAGGTGCAAGTTATAGGAGTGAGGTACAGGGAATATCTACAGGGACTAAGGCCAACAGACAGAAGAAAAAATACTTTTGGAAGGCATTTTTAGTTAAATATGATTATACATGTAATGTTAAAGGAAATTGTATGTTTTCTTTTAGATTACTATGTAAATGTAAAAATGTTTTACTACTGTTAAATGATAATGTTAAGCATTGGGGAGTTTTTTAATGTGTATATGTATAGCATTGAACCGAAATGCATGTCGTGAATGTATGTATAGGAAATTAATTGCCTTATGTGTGTATGATTGTAGGTTCTGTATAGGAGATATTATATTTTGTGGTATCAAAGCACAGTTTAGGCAGTTTTGACCAATAAGAGTTTAGTAATGTGTGATATGGTTTGGTTTTAGTGTTGGCCTAATATAGATGTGCCTATCTTCTTATAAATAGTAGAGATGGAAAGACCTCATAAAGATAATAAGGAGTCAACTGATAGTGTGGTTGGGAGAGACCAATTAGTTTAAGGTCCTCCTAAGCCTCCAAAGAATGTGTGATAGAATGTTATTATTAGATCAACTAGCCTATGATATGCGTGTGATTAGTTCATTGGGCCTTAGTGTATATATGAATAAAGTGTATAGAGATTGACCTATTTTGGTCCATGGGAAATAGTTTGCAGCTGATCTGATAGAGTTATTCCCCCATGAATTTGAGTTGATCTTGGGCATGGATTTGTTATCCAAAAACCAAACTGTAGTTGATTGTGAGTTGAAAACAGTTGTGCTCAAAGATTATGATGGTTCAAAAACAGTGGTGCATGGTATTATGTCTAATCATTTGACTAATGTAATATCAACCATTCTAGTAAGACGACTGCTTTAAAAAGGTTGTGAGGCATATTTGAATTTGGTACTAGATTTAAAAAGGGGGAAGGTGAACTTACCAGACATACCAGTAGTAAATGAGTTTCCTGACATGTTCCTAGAAGAGTTACTGGGTTTGCCACCCAAAAGGGAGGTAGAACTATGTTCAGATTTTTCTCCTCTCCATTTCACCTTTTTCATTCCATCATTTTTCATGTAAGAAATCAAGCCAATCTTAGGTGAAAATGAAGGTAAAAGTTAAGGATTTTCTCTTCACCTTTATCTCTTCTTACTTTGCTTATGAAGGAATAAAATTATAAAGTTGGAAGTGGGATTGAGAGGTATATTTTTGGTGTTTCTAGTTGGTGAGTCAAGCAAAGCCAAAGAGGAAAGGAAGGGAAGGAAAGGCAATAGAAGACCTACTTTGTCAATTTTGAGGTTTGAGATTTCACTTAGTTGATTTCTGTATTTGTGTATGATTGAATGGATATAAAAATTCATTTGGATGTGGAATTGTTTCTAGGATATTGGTTTGGTGTTATTTGCGTGAACTTGGTTGTATATGACCAGAGAGTATCATGTAGTGGAATTCTATCTAGAGTTTATTTGAGTTAGTCACATTGTTTGAGTCATAACTTAGCCTATAGACCTTTAAATTGTGTTATTTCAGTTTCATATGAAATATAATACATAGAGCTAAATATATCTAGAAGGGACTCTCACTTGATTCTAGTTCTATGGCCCTCTAAATTGAGATCAAAAAAGGTGACTTGATGTTGCCCCCATTTTGGAATGACTTGTGATATTTTACCTACATCTCATGATTTAGAAGTCCAAATGGTTTGATTGTTAGTGCTATAGAAACTATAGGCATAGAGAAAAAAAATTCTAGAAGACCTTAAAACCCACTTCTGACTTTTTCTATGTGAATATTAAGGAACAAGTAGTGGTATGAATGGAGAGAGTGTCTGTCTTGACCGTGGCATTGTTTTTGTTTCCAATTTCTACCGCATCTAATCCGAACCTTTATGAATGTATATGAAAATTTTCTAACACCTAGAACTAAATGAAATATGACTTACCATATATGAATTGGGTAATTGAACATTGAAATTTATGATTGAGCATAATGCATTCCAAAGAAAACTTACATGTACATAAATGATTTGTTTGCGTATATATTTCTCATATACGTATAGTATGATTATACAAGTATGGTTTTGACACCCTTCTAATGGTGATTATGACTTGCATGTATGAATGGAGATATAGATTTTATGACTTGAAATGTATATCATATGATTTGTTAACATATGAATTGTGAAATTTGCAAATGGTTAAAGAAAATGTTATAGTGCTTACTCTATTGTCTTGGTTGTGGATAGATAGGCATGCCTATAGGTTACATTGTAGCTGCTACAGTTTGACACCATCAGTGTCCACAGTTCGATACCTTTGGGTATCCACAGCTTGATACTTTCAGGTATCCACAATTTGATATCTTCGGATATCCACAACATTCGTTATCCATACCTACAGAAAAAATATAGGCCCAGCAAAGAAAGTAAAGTAAAGAGATATAAATAAGAAATACAGTATGACAACATAAATAATCGGTATATGAATGAGAATTTGCATTTGTATTTTGTAGCATTGAGTGTTGGATATCAATGTTTGAGTTTTGAAGGTGAATTTATGGTATATGAAAAAAATATTGAAGCAAGTTTGCATTATTTATTTGATTAAGTATGTCATCATTGTTTATATTTGTGTGATGTTTATAAATGTATATGCTTGGTGGATAAATGCTGTGAGTGGTCATCCAAACTAAATGTTTCCCCACTAAGCTTTCAAGCTTAGCACAGGTGTTAGTCCATGTAGGTCTAAGTTATAGGAGTGAGATATATGGAACATCTACACAGACCAAGGCCAACAGATAAAAGTGAAAGTACTTTTGAAAGGTGTTTTTAGTTAAATATGATTGTACATGTAATGGTTAAAGGAAATTGTATGTTTTTTTTGGATTACCATGTATGTTTTCTTTTGGATTACCATGTAAATGTAAAAAAGTTTTACTATTGTTAAATGATAATGTTAAGCATTGGGGAGTTTTGTAATGTGTATATATATTGTATTGAACCGAAATACATGTCATGAATGTATGTAAAGGAAATTGGTTGCCTTATGTCTGGATGGTTGTAGGTTCTGTATAGGGGATGTTATAATTTTGGAATACCATTTTTGGAATAGTCCCACCAAGTAACTGTAAGACAACAAAAATAACCTTAAAAATGAAATAAAGTGATGATTAATTTCAAACAAGTAACAAAATAAAGTAACATTTACCTAATTAGGTTTGTTGATGGGCATCCTAAAATCACCACATACATCTTTGTATGCCTTCATTTATAAGCTAAGAAGATCTTGTTTCATCTTGCAGGAAACAATTATTGTGATTATCATTCCCCTATTAACTTCAGCTTTCTTTGTAAAACATGGTCTAAAGTAGATACTAGGATTCAAAAATACCTTAGTAGCAATCAATAGAGAGTAAAGTTGTCTTTCATATCTTTCATTGATGACTATAAGATAAGGTATACATGATGAAGGTCTCTTTTTTTTTTTAAATCGGCCTTGATTACTTCCTTTACCTTCTCTATATCATCATAAAAATAAACCATTATTGCCTTGCTATCACTATCAACTAGATAAAGTACTCTTACCAAAGGCTCACAAACTTAGATGAAAAATTGATATTGAGACTAAAATTTATGATTTTCAAGTATAATTTTGAAAGACTCCATTCTAACATCAGATATAACATACTGAGATGTAACTTATTACTTAAAAGCATTTGTCTTAGCTTTATCTTCATCATAACAGAACATTGAAGTGATAAAAATTAGTTGCAAATTTTATAATGGCAGGACAGCAAAAATTTCTACAATATATGTAACCCTTTCTTTTCAAATTCAAAACACATATAAGATTATAGATGAACTTAGTCACTTTTCTTACTTTTTACAAAGTTTGATCAATTGTAAGAAAGTATCTAGCATCTCTAATATATTTCAACATCAGTTTAATGTAATAAGTAGCACAAAAAGTCTAATAAAAAGAATTATACCTATTTTGCAACTTATTTCTGTCTTCTTTATAAGTAGCATCATTGTCAGTAATAAATTGTAAAATATTTTTAGGCCCAACTTTATTAACAACCTCATTAAACATCTCAAATAGAGTATCAATATTTCTTACAAGGCTAGATGCATTAATAGACTTCAAAAGTGTCTTTCTAATATAATAAAGCAAAAATTGATAATAGGCTCATGTATTCTATTTTTCTATCCATCGAATATCAATGAACACCTATAAGTTGCCAAAGTCATTATTCTTTCATCAAAATAACTTTTGATTTCACAAACAGAGCTACTTAGAATATTACTTCTGTAGCCATCAATTAAAGGAGCTTCATATTATAGATCATAAGAGGGAATAACATCCACCATAGGCTGGTAATAATAATAATACTAAGCATAGTTGAATGATACACCTACATTATGCCACTATTTAATCATTTCCATATCCACGTTATGATACATTTCTTTAGATTGTAAGACATTATAAATTAAAGGTTAAGCTCTAGCAGTTGTTCATTGAGAAAAAAAGTTAGACACTTGTCTTCTTCTCTTCCTCACATCAGATACAACAATCCTTTCTTATTAGGTAAGAATATCACCTTCAATATTGCCAATATCGTCTTGACTACTGTAAAAAGAACCTCAGTACAAATTTCATTATTCAGTCCTTTCCTTTTGTCTTTATCATTATGATATTTTTAAGCAAAATTTCTATCTATCATTTCATGTTATAACTAACTTTTTCTTAAGGCTTCACATCACCTTTGATCCTAACTAAATGCTTCTATAATTTAATGATTCTCCTACGTTTCAAATATTTATTAAAATACAAACAAATAGTATGGCTCTTCACATCAAGAACCAATCAATTATAAGTCCAAAATGGATCATTGGATCTTCCAAAACCTAAAAGGGCTTAATTATCATCAGTACTTGAACTTCCCTTCACTTATCTATAAAAATAAATAAATACATATGTCAAAATTAAACTAATAACTTTAAATCCAAAAATAAAGTTTTTTCTATAACATCATTACTTAACTGCAAAAATTAGATAATTTATTATATACATGTCCAAATAGGTTATTTACTAATATAGGATAAGAAAGAGACATAAAAAGAAAACATAAAAAAAGGAAAGATTTCTATTTCATATGTTGAAGTAAATAAAAAAATTATGTAAAGTTAAAAAATATTACTAAAAAAAGGAGCAATACTAAACCTCTTGTTAAATTATATATAGGTATGTTAAAAACATGCAACAATTTCTATCTTATGTCTTTCTTTTAGTAATGCACATTACATCAATGACTTTATTGTACAAAATAAAAAGGAAATAACCATTACTTAAACATTTACAATTTCACATTATATTAGTACTTGAGTATACTCTCATAAACCAAGGCAAATCTTAAAAGATAATTTGATATAATTATAGACAATCAAATTACATCACGTTAAATATAATCATAGAGAAATTAAATTACATAAAGTGTATCTTACGGGTTTATATGGACTATTTTCTACTATGTATTTAACTACCTTTGAGATAAGATAATGATTTTACATTTGTAAGTTTGCTATTGTGTTGGAAATATTCCATTTAAAAGGTTAATTTTGTGTATTTATAATGTAGTTTTCTAATGATAGCGACATAAAAATGCAAACTATTTATTTTTAACTTAATTTCATTTATCCACTTCATTATAAGAAGTTTGTTTCTAAAAATTAGACTTAAAATTAGAAAGAGACTTAAACTTTTTATTATTGTAAAAAGCCAAATCTTATGTGTAACACACCACCACCATAGAGCATATGCCCGAACATCTAGAGGACATTCAAGAACATATCCTATGAAAATGACATGTTAGAGCAATTATATTAACTTATTATGGCATCAGACGTAACACAAGAATTCAAAGATCAAAATTTCCCACTTCATTTGCAAATATAACTTACATTATAGCATTACACTTCATAATTCAATTTACATTACCAAAAACATTTGAGAGTTTAATACTCTTTTACAAAATGTTCTATATGAGAAAAGTAAATAAACACAATCTACTAAACTCCTCAACTATCAGTTGACCAGACCTTTGAGCCATTCTTATTTCTAGAGTTCACAGTGCTAGACTTCTACTAGAATGTTTTAGAAGCTAGGTCTCCCTTGTACTTGAAAATCAACATTTCAATTTTGATGAGTTTGCGAACTCAGTGAGTGAATCATCACTGATGTGTTCACTCAAGTCAGAACACAAACATCACAAATATGAAACCAAATTTACAAGTATATCACAGTTCAGCAGATGTATCACATCATTTGTATTAAATACTAGATCACAATAGACATAATATCTCAACAATACATCATGAACTACAATCATTTTGTATAATCATTTCAGAATAATCCAGTCACTTATCTTAATTATTCATATCATCAACATGTACACAAACATTACATATCACTATATCAACACAATTCAGTAATTATTTGCAATCATTCACATAATACATGTAAAGTTATTTATGCAAATGCACATATGACTCCACTTTCATTTTTCTTTGTTATGATTGAGCGTCTATTTACTGTTCTGTATTCATTGTGGATATCAGACTCATTTCATATTTTGTCCCGTACCTATTATGGATACTGGGTTTATTAATAACTGAGCCTGTGGATCTTTGTGCACATTTATAAGCTTTAAGCTCTTTTTCACACTGGTCACTCCAGTCACAACTCCTTTATCTGATTATATATAACAATATGATGGAATGCATCAATTCATATAATATGTTATCAACACTTTCATTCAATATGCACAATCATTTTCACATTCATAGGATCTGAGTATGGCATTCAACATTCAGTTTAGTACACATTTTCCATATTCACAAATAATTAGAAAGCACTTCCAATAATTTTTGGAATTATCATAATCATATCAATAATAGTTCAATATCTAAAAATTAATCAAAAATAATTCAGTCATAGTGAAAAAACATCTAGGTTAACTCACAGTACGCTCTAGATAAGCTATTTCCTTGGTGACTCGGTAATGTCTGGATGTTGACGACTAACTTGTTCTTCTGTAGTCATACAACACACATATATAGTTCACACATTACTAAGTTGATCAATCATATGAATATTCAATCATACGCATATATATATATATATATATATGTTATGTTTAATGCATGCTCAACTGACCTTTCCGGGTATGTAACTATTCATAAATTTTGACCATTCAAACATCATACTTTGTATACTACCATTTTGCATTCAAGTTTGTACCCATAAGTTAGCTTGATTTACTCCAAATTCATTAGACATACTTTACACTTATCCTTGAACATTTCCATGATCAAAAGCCTCTTATAATACGCACACAATTGTTACTTTAGATCTGGAATTTTAGTAAGCTAAATTTATACATTTACCAAACTTTTTCCAGCAACATATACTCATCCATTTACCAAATTCTCATTCATAATTACCCTATATTCTTTAATGCTCATTCATCCATACCTTATACACATTTCTTATGTCCTTTAAGATCATGTTTGCATTAAAAGAACTCATTTATTCCTTTAACAAATCAAAATTTCCATATTTGAACTCAACATATCAAAACAATCCATTCTTTAGATAATGACGTCAATTAAGTACATAAACTTATCAAGCTCCTAACCAATTAATCAAGTAACAATCTAGGCTCATTCCTAACCTTAATCAAGCCCAAATATACCAATTTAGGGTGAAATTTCCCAGCTGGTTTCAACATGTACACAAGGTTGAAATTAAAATTTTGTCATCAACATCACTAATGTGTGTAACTTTACTACCTTCAATTGTAACATCCCGGTTCCGTAGAACGGGTCGGACCAGAGGAACAGGTCCAAGTGTGGTAAATCTGAGAAAGTAGGAAAACACATCTCATGCTCATGCATTTGTGAACAGTGATATATGCACACGAAATTATCTGTACATGCATTCATGACATTTTTCCCGGTATAAGTGTGAATAAGTGTGATTTTTGTAAAATAGGTTTTGTGAGTGATAAATTGAGTCGGAGAGGTTCATAGTGATTTTCTAATTTTTAGAGAATTATGGAAATTTTCTGGGCATTTTTCGGAACTGTTTCCGGACCCGGAAAATTTCTAAGTGACAGTTAGGGGTTAATCAGTAGAAAATTTGTGGTCCAATGGCAATGGAAATTTAGACATAAGCATTTAGGAATATTTGGAGTGAGCCATTGGAAGTTGGAGTGAAATTGAAGAGAATCGTGAAGAAAAGTTCTAAACCATTGAGGTTGTGACACTTGTCACATTAATTAAGTTATAAAAAACCCTAAATTTTGATTACTCATACACGACATTACTTCTTCTTCTTCTTGTCTTCTTATATCATGTGTGAAAAACTCCTTGAAAGAGAGAAGTCATCATCCGAAAGTTGCCCCTCCTTTGCTCTCTTTGAATTTTGATCACTCCTTCTTTATTCTTCAACTCATTCACCTCTTGTCTTCCTCTCCTTGCTTCATAAGACACCACCTACTCTCACCTTCTCCTCCTTATGTTGCTGCCGTGTGTGTGAGTGAGTGAGAGAAATTTGTGAGAAAATTGGAAAGATAGCTATCTTGGAGGATTAAGAGTGTTTAAGGTAAGATTGTTGTTTTAATGCTTCTTTCTTCATTCA
>JAOTAY010000190.1:34251402-34297532 GCA_025629805.1 Erythroxylum baracoense | reverse complement strand
TTCATTTTGTATGTTTTCGTTTAGTTTGATCTTCATTATTGTTCTTTTATGTTTGATGTTAATTTAGGGTAAGAATTAACTATTTTGATACAGGAATGGAGATTGAGCTAAAGACTAAAAGAGGAGAAGAGAAAAGGAAGCATTCTGCTATAAGAACCCACGATCGTGGGAATCATGCCAATTCCCATGATCGTGGGATGTTTAATCCAAGAAAATATGCAAGGTTCACTTAATTTTTATGTTTTCTGGACTATATAAGATAACAAACCCCCCTAGATGAAAAAGGATGAGAAACCTCTGTGTAGAATAGCCTCCTTGAGTGAAAAATCCAACTTTAGAGTCTTGAGGAAGGTGGAGATTCAAAGATCATGAATCACAATTGGGAGAAGAGCTTACCAACACCGAAATTTCCAAATTCGGGCAAAGAAGAGAAGGAATTTTCTTTATTTTATTTTCTATCATTTTTATCTCTTCTAGTCATTGTATGATGGATTATTCAATTACTGGGGATGTTATAGACACCATGAGTGGCAGATTTAACTACTTTTATGGTATGGCCGACAATGACCTATCTACTTCATAAGATAAATAGTAAAAATTGCATAATTGGTGGCGAACAGGAGGAATTTGCTTTTCTGCTTTTCTTTTTGCTTTTGTTTTGATTCTTCAATGATGGTGTCTACTGAAGTAACTTCATCTTGGTTTTCTTCCTTTTCAATTTGTGATGAAGAAGGACAATAATTGCATTGGTGTTGTGGGTGTTGTCATAATTATTGACAGAGGACTTGCTTCCATTGATTTGATAATTCATTGAATATGCCAGAAACTGTTGAAAAAGATGCTTCAAAATGTTTTATGAGTTGGTATGAGTCATTGGACATAGGTGTTTTGCATGCAGAGGTCATTAAAATATTGACTCCTCTGTAGTTTAATTTGAATGTTGATTCCTGAGTAATTCTGAGACATTATTGATAGACTCCTTCGAGACAGTGAAGATTAAATTGATTAATGAGATCCTAGTCAAAATCATAATTTGCAGGGTCATCAATAGGAGGGTATAAGCCATTGCCAATGCCAATTTGTATATATACAAGGTGAGAGAGCTGTGCTTCTATTTCCTTATAGATTTCTACTTGTTTAAAAATAGAATAGCTGCTAAATACTTTAATAAATATTTCTCTTTCTTTAGCAAATCTCTCCTTATATTTTTTGACTGGAAGAATAAATCCAGCTGGAAAATATGAAAAATGGCTAAATTGATTAGATAAATGGACTCCACTAATTCACTTTGAAAAAAGAGATAGGTGGTGAGTGCATCGGCTTTAAGGAAGATAATTGCCTTTAGTCCGTAACGTCCTTTGTTCTACGGGTAGTATTTAAATATTTTCTGATCTTCTTTCCAATCATTTAATGCTTGAAAAAAGTCGTAAAATATTTTAGAAGTGATCTTCTTCATTTCTTCCTTGAGTTCTTTAGTAGGGATAGAATTGATTTTTTCCATATTAATGGGTTTTCCAATGGTTTTCATTGTAGAAGAAGTTGGTTGTTTTTCAAGGACTTGTTTATATTGAGGTCGTAAAGAGGGTTCTGTGAATTTGACTAAGGCTTTTTCTGCTTCAGTATAAGTATTATAGCTTCGATGAATATTGGAAGGCTTACCTGTGATATGAACAGTAGCTTTATGTCATTCAGCATAGATACCGGCCGTGGGTCCATTAAAAATGACATATGTCTTAGTTTCTTTAAAGTCAGCTTTTTTAGGAAATAGGTAAAGGTGTCTGGATGATCTGTTGAGGTGTTATTGGCTGGATCTGGTGGTTGGGTTTGAACATTTGTATTTGGTGTTTGGTCATTGGGTATTTGTTTTTCAAAAAGAGTAATAGTGGTACGTAATTGATTAATTTCTTTGTTTACAATTCCCACTTGTTGTTGAAGCTTAGTTAACTCATTTTCTTTTTTACCAAGTGAATCCTTTAGACTGAGGGTAGCTGCTTCCATTCTCTTGTTAATATATCTACAAGACTGTTTGCAGAAGATTTGATATAATTAATTTGAAAATTGTATTGTTTTAATTTGAGCTGCCATCTAATTAATCTTCCTTGATTATAATTTTTTTATTATTATGTCTTATGAATCCATATAAATACTTAGAATGTGTTTGAATTTGGAATTCGAAAGGTAATAAATCAACTTTCCATTTACTTATAATGTTTTGATGCATGCAAGTGTTTCCTTTTCATGAATAGGATCTTTCCTTTCAGTGTAATTAAAATTTCCATTGATATACTTACATAAAAGATATTTCCTTGAATTGGGTGGTTATGCCGAAAGGCAGCCAACCTATGTATCAATACTTGCATCAATTTGAACAATCAATGTATCCTTAGCATTATAATTGTATAATGCTGGTAAATCTTTACAAAGATTTTTTAAGGTTTTTATAGTTTGTATTTCTTCATCAATCCATGCCATTGAGTTTGTATACTACATTTAAGTTGTAACTGTTTTCTTTCTTTAGCTAGATTTTTAAGAAATCCTTGATCAGATATATAATTTAATAGTCCTAAATTTTTTTTAAAATTTTTTTAACTTAAGTTATATTTTTAAAGGTGTCAGGAAAATTATGTAAATTTTCAAGAATATTAGGTTGTAATTTAAGAAATCCATTATAAAATTTTATACCTGAATATTTGATATTTTGTTGTGCTAACTTAATTTTCTTTTTACTAGGAATTAATCCTTTCTGTTGACATCGAGATAAAACATGTTTTACTTTTTGTAGACGATCTTGTTTATCTTTATTAGAAAAATAATAATATCATCAATATAAGCTGATGTAAATTCTTCTAATCCTTCTAAATTATTATCTATAAATTTTTGATAAATTCCAGGGGCTTGTTTTAATCCAAAGGGTAGTATATTCCATTGGTAATGTTTTTGTGGTAGACAAGTAAAGGCTATTAATGGTTTTGTATTTTCATGTAGTATTAATTGCTAATAACCTGATTTTGCATCAAGTGTAGTAAACCAATGATGTCTTTTTAATTGACTAATAATATAATGTTTACGAGGTAATTTATATGCATCTCCTATAGTAGCTTTATTTAATTCTTTATAATTAGTTACCATTCTTCTTTTACCACGTTTTTTATTAGAATGATTATTTACATAAAAGGTTGGAGCTGAATGTTTACTTGTACTGGGTGAAATTAATTATTTTTGGAATAATTTGAAACATTCACTAATAAATTCTTGTACATCTTGTTGTGTGTATGGTACATTATTTTAATATTAATTTCTTGTGTAAAGTCTTTTAATTTTATTTCAACTAATTGATTATTGATTTTTTTATAGGGTCAAATGGATTTTCACTACATAGTTTGTCGATTAAGGTTTCTATTTCATTTTGTAGAATTAAATTATTAAGAATATAAAATTGTATTTGATTTAATTTTTTGGTTACAAGGTGTAACGTTTTATAATAAGTTGTATGATGTATAGGAATTTTAAGAATTATAGATTTTTTATTTAAAGATTTAATTATTGGTGTTTTTAAAGTTATGTAATGTAAATATTGATAAAAAGGATTATAATTTAAGAAAATTGTTTCCTAAAATTAATGGCAGTCCTGATTCTTGTTAATTGATGGTAGTATAAAAGTATAATTTTCAATAATAATATTATTTTAATAACTGACATACTAAATAGATTTAATGCTTCCATCTGCGATTCTTATTTGTAGAGGTTTGTTTAATTTTTTCTAGTTGTTTGATGATGTTTTGGAGGCTATACAAATAGTAGCTCCTGTATCTATGTAAGCATTAATTTTTTTATTGTGAATAATTACTTGAATAAATGTGGTATTCGGATTCAGTTGTTGATTCTGAAGTTTGGAGATCATATTGATATAATGAAGAAATTGTTGAGGCTGTTTCATATTTTGATTGTATAGGTTCTAAATTATATTTTAGTGCTGAATTTAATATATTAATTTTTTCTTTAAATTTATTTTGGTTTCGTTTTAGACAAGCGTTTGCATGATGACCTTCTTTACATAACCAACATCTACATTTGTTCTTATTTTGAGGACAAATATTTCTTTTTAGGTTTATATTGTCTATAAGCCTTTCGTCTAAGAAACTTTTTATATGGTTTAAATGGGAATTTTTTGTATGTGTTTTTAGGATTTTTCGCCATTTATATTTATTGTATTTTTGTTGTTTTCTTTGTTTACGATAGGTAGAAAATTCACATCGATATTGTTGAGGAACTTCTAAGTATTTAAAACAACATAATTGGATATCTTTATGTCGCAATTTTTTATGTAATTTTGCTTCTAAACATTTTTGTGATAATACTTCTTTTGTTATTGAAATAGCACCACCTAAATTATAAGTTACTAAATTAGCATTTTGTTTTATTAAAAATAATTCTTCTACTATGTTATTTATTGGCTAGGGTAATTTTTAGATAAATATTTATATATACATTTCTTGTTCGGTACGAGTTCATTTATAATAATTTTTTTTAAATTCACAAATATATTCTTCTAAATAATAGATATCATATATTCATATATTATTTAAATGCCATAAGGCGTTTTTTCTTTCTTCATTTTCAATTTCTTGTTTATGGGAAGTTATATCTTTTCCAATAAATTCTTTATAAATTTCATTAGTAACTACATGGAAGGCTTTTATTGGTTCTAGAGCATTAAGAAATTTAGTAGTATTTTTTATTCCTATTTCATTATCTAGTAAAAAATTAATACAATACCAGTAGTTTTATAAGTGAAAAAATTCCATAAAGTACTTATATTTGTTAATCCTTCAAAAGGGTTTTCTAATTGTATAACTAATGCTAATATATTAGACCATTTTAGTAGTAATTTTTTTGTGATAATACACAGTCTAAATTTATAATGTTGTCTGGTCTTAATGTTATATTTTTGGGTGTATATTCTCTAGGAAATCTTCGTATTTTATTATCTTTTCTATAATAGCCAAAACAATTTAATTCTTCTATTTCAATAGGTTTATAATTCCAATTACACTTTGTTTGATTTTCTCTTTTTCTTTTTTCTCCACTTTGACTTGTTTCTGGTTGTTCTTCATCCTTTTGTTGATCTATATAAATTTCTTGATCTAATTCATATCCGCAAATGATTTCATCTTGATCTATAATAGGGTTTATAAGTTCATGTTTTAAAGACTTATTATTTTCTAAGGTTAATTTATTGACTAATTAAGTAATTTCTTCTAGTTGAGTTTTTATATCTTTTACTATATTTTTTTTCTATATTTTCCATGATTTACTAAAGTAATAGTAGATGTGGTAGATGGCTCTGATACCAATTTTGTTGCTTCTATTAATTTTAGTAGTTTACCATGTTTTTCATTTATTGGATATAATATTTTGAACATTTTTCATAGTTCTTTTCTATTTTTTTGGATTTCACTAAATTCATTGATTTTTTATGATGATTTATAATTTTTACTATTTTCTTTTAAAGGTTGTGTTATAGTAATTATTTATTTTAATTGAATTTCAATATTTGTTTGTTTGTCTAATAATTCAGATAATTGTTTAGTAATATTCTTAACGTACTTTTAAGATGTTCTGTTAATTTGTTAAGTTGGTTTTTATTCGTAACTAGTTCTTAACCCATATGTAAGTTTTGCTCTTTTTCGTCTTTTTCAGTATTTATTTGGGGTTTAGTAATTCTAATAGATTTTTCTAATCTAATTCCTAGTTCAGTAAATCTAATAGGTTTTTCTAATCTTAAAGAGTGTGATCGTAAAGGAAAATTTTCTTTTATTATTTTGTTTTCAGATAAAGATAGTCGTGGGGCTGATGGTTTGAAATCATATAATTTAATTGCGTAATTTATTTCTGGTAATTTTCGTAGACTAGTTCTTAAATTAGTTCCTACTTTTGCTACTTCATTAAATAATTGATCAATATATATTTTATCTGTATTTTTAAATTCAATACTATGATGTAAATATGTTAAGGCATAACTAATCTAATAAGTAATTGAAAAAGATATTGACCAACAATCATTAAATTCTCTCTATAAAATTTATAGGCAGCAGTAATAGTTTCATTTAGAATGTGTGATTTTAACGGAATTCTTAATTTTAAGCGAGTTTTAAATTTTATTTTTTCATAAGCTAAATGGCAATTCATTATTCCTATTATTTAATCGTTTACACTACTCATTCTTTCATCAATGATATCCATTCGTATAGGAGAGTCTATTCCTTCTTGAAAAGTAGATTTTAACAATATTTGAATCCTAGATAAATGTATAAATCCTATCTTATGTCGTTTGTCTTCCGAAATTTTTTGTAATTGTTTATAAATTTTTCTTGATCTATTAGACTTATATGAATATATCCATTACATTGATCTATTCTGATAGGTGTTTCGTAAATTGGTTTTATAATATTCTTACACGAATTGATATTTGTACACATTATAAGTAAGCATATGCACTCATTTGACATGTCCCGGGGCATGAAAAATGTTAAGTGAACATGTTGTGAATTATGAAATGATATGTCTTGAATTTTGGTATGATTGGGTTTTAATTAGTAAATTGGAATTAATTGTGATTAATTGGGAGATTGTTAAATTAAAATGTACATTTGGACTAGGAAAAATTCGAAGTGGTATTATAAATTAATGCATGGAAAATTAGGGTGATTAAGCCTAAAATTGAGTAACATTTGGCACAGTTATATACATGACAAATGGACCAGTAAATGAATGACAAATGGATCAATTAGTATGTAACAAGTGGACCAATGTTAGAATGACATACGGATTGATTAGTAGGAGGCAAATGGCTACTAAATGTGAGGCTTAGTGGCAGCATCATGAATAGGCAAATGTAAGACATGCCTTAGGACAAATGTAAGACATACCTTAGGATAAATGCAAGACATGCCAAATGACATGTGTTAATGAAAGATGAAGACATCTTGCATTGCATCAAGTTTAGGTGGCAAACTTTCTACTAGATCTTTCTACACCTCCTTCCTTCTCTACATTTTGATCTAATCCTTGCTTAATCGCTTTATCAAAGCTATACATCTATCCTTCAAAAAATAGCCATGAAAACTAGCTGAAAGTTACCTTCATCTTGCTGTCCAAAATCATCTTGTTTTCATCTTACCTTTGTGATGAATTTTGCTTGCATGGAGACTTGATTTAATCTGAAGTTTGAGCTGAATTGAAAGCCTAACAAGTAAGTAACAATTTGAGCTTTATAGCATGTTAAATGGTATAATAATGATGCTTGAATTGGAATGAACTGCATGTAAGGTTGATGATGAAGTGTGCTGGAATATGTTAGATGGAGTATTTTCACTGAACATGTATCTATATTTTAGCCATATATTGATCTGTAGATATCCAAATGGTATGATTTTTAATTCAGTTTAGTGTGAAGACATATATTTACAAGTTTCATGAAAGAATCGAATGTGAACTCTGTGTCAAAGGTTTTCAAAATTTGGCCTGAAGTTAAGTACTGGGTGCCTTTGCAGTGTGAGAACAGTTTGTATTAATTTGAGTATAACTCGCAAAATACTGACCCAAACTGCATAAAATTTATTTCATTAAAAGCATAAGATATATAGACACATGGTTTTAAAAAGATGTATTGCCTAAATACCTCATTTTCTATGTCAAAAGGGCCATGCAAAACTGACCCGAAAATCTGTCTTGAGAAACAATCTGGAAAATTAGAGCTGTATCTGTTGACCTATTTTACATATCTTTAGGGCATGAATTTGAAGAAACTCAAACACCGAAAGTTGTATATATATGTTTTAGCTTGACCTCTGTGAAAGTTTCGTGATTAAATAGTGACTAGAGCTTGATTTATGCTTGTTTTCCTAATATTGCCTGTGATAGACCCCTGTGCAGGAACCTTATATTATTTCCTAATTTTTAGGGACTTTAGAGCTTGAATTAGTCAAAGTATAAACACATGAAAAATTATTATTATGTTTTATTAATGCTTTTGTGAAACAGTTTGTCCAGAAGATATTTTGATAAGTTTATGTAGTTAATTGAAGTCATAACCTAAAGAAGGGATTGATTTGATGTGTTGAGTTCAAATCTACGAATTCTGATTTGTTAAAGGAATAAATGAATTCTTTTAATGCAAATATGATCTTTAGGACATGAATAATGTGTATAAGATATGGTTGAATGGGTAATGAAGAACATAGGGTTTATGAATAAGAATTGGGTGAATGTATGAGTATATGCTGGAAAATTTTGGTAAATGTATAGATTTAGCTTGCTAAATTTTCAGATGTAAAGTACCAATTGTGTGTGTATTATAAGAAGCTTTTGGATCATGAAAATGTTCAAGGATAAGTTTAAAGTGTGATTGATGAATTTGAAGTAAATCAAGCTAATTTAAAGGTAGAAACCTGATTGCAAAATGGTAGTATACAAAGTATGATGATGAATGGTTAAGAAATTTAAATAAGGTTACATACCCGGGAAAGTCAATTGAGCACACATTGAACATGACATATGTATATATGTGCACAAATGAATATGTATTTGATTGATCGACTTTGTAATGTGAATTATGTGTGAATTGTATGATTTTAGACGCTCAAGTCGGATGCCATTTAGACTTTGCCGAACCATCTAAGCAATAGCATAAATTGGAGCGTACTGTGAGTCAACCTAGATCATCTTCCTAGGATTGATTTATTCTGTTTAACTTCCAATTACTAAACTGTTTGTGATCTGTTTGTGAATTCTGGACTTTAATGGTCCAAGGAGTTTGATGTTTGGGAATGTATTGGAAGTGTTCTATGTGCATATGAAATTTGAATGATGTCTGTTTGCAACTGAATTCTGACTAATTTTCTGAATACTCAACGAAAGTTGAATGCCAAACTGAGGTTCGATGAATCTGAGGTTGTCCATCATAAGTGAATGCTATTCATGGTATATCCTATTATTTGATTCATTTTATAAAATGCATATTCAGATAAAGGTGTTTTGATCAGAGTAGCCAGTCTAAAAGAGCTTTAAGCTCAGAATTTTTCACGTAGAGCTTTGCTCTGTGATTTCTGTATTTGACTGAGCCTAATAGGTTAGTATCTATATCTGTATAGAAAAGGTGCTCGGTCACAACAAATAATAAGGAATCTGGAGTCTCATGTGCGTCTACATTTGTATATTTATGATTATGACTTATATGATTATGAATCCGATTATGATATTGTGATGATAAAGTGATATGCCATTGTTGATAATTTGATTAATTGAGTTATACATTTTCTGAAAGAATGTACGTGAAATGTGTGACATTCATTATATCTTATTGTGATGGAAAATGTTGTGAAATTGGTTGGTTATGTGATATTTATGTACTTGATTAAAGTGAGATCATCAATGATGGTTTACTTATTGAGTTCACAAAACTCATCAAAAATTGCAACATGGCTTTTCAGATACAAAACAGGAGACCTAGATTTCTAAGATTCTCCAGAAGAACATTTTGGATTAAGATATGACTTAAAGGTTTGTCAGTTGGCATCTGAGAAGTTGTAGTTGTTTCTATGTAGTTTACTTATGTCATGTAGAACTTATGTATAAAGGGGTGTAAACTTTCTCATGTTTGGTAATGTAAATATTGGTTTTAATGACTAAAATGTAAACTTTTGTGAATAAATGAAATGAAGAGTTGAGGTTTTTAGGTATTGTGTATTCTTTATGATTCCATTTAAGAGATTATGTTTGCTCTAACATACCATTGTCATAAGATATGTACTTGAATATCCTCTAGATGTTTGGGTATATACTCTATGGTAATGGGATGTTACAATTTTGGTATCAGAGTATGGTTTAGCATCCATAGGGACATATAAGGACATTTATACATGATATCGAGTAAGAGATTCGGTTAGTAATCACAACTATTTTTGTTATAGGTCATCTATTATAGGAGATCAAGTTAGAAACTTAACTGACATAGAGTCTGTAGAAGCCAATAGGGAGTCTCCTATACCTGAGTTTGCTTAAATGCCTCCGAGAATTCCAGAGAAGTGAGAAAGAAGATACGATAAGCGGAGAAAGTAAGGGGCTGTGGACTTCTACGGAAGTACAGACCCTGCTGAGGCAAAAGGGTGGTTAGAGAGAACTGAAGGGGTGTTCGATCAGATGGACTGGATGCAGATGAAAGATTTGATTATGCGGTCTCATTACTGTAAGGTCCAGCATACCAGTGGTGGAAGACTGTTCTAGGTAGTAACACCAGACCTTGTAGTTTGACTTGGGAAGATTTTTTGAGAGTTTTTTGAGAGAATTATATGCCTAATATTTATCTAGATAGAAAGATGAAAGAATTACTGGATTTAAAGCAAGGTAGGCTCATAGTGGCAGAGTATAAGATAAGATTCAATGAGTTAATGAGGTATATAACTGCATTGATCCCAACCGAGGAAGACAAATGTAGATGGTTTGAGGATGGGTCGAACATGGTGATTAAAACAAGGATATCTATTTCTAATTTGGATAGTTTTATGGAACTATGAGCAACCTCAATCAGAATTAAGCAGTTGCTAAAAGATGGTCAAGGAGAGTATAGGTAAGAATTTAAAAGGAAGAGGTAGGTTGAATCTCAGGCTAATTCTGGCAGAAGCTTCAGTAAACGCCAGAACAGATCGTCTTAATTCCAGACTAGATCAAGACAATCAAGGTTTAGAACAAGAGGTGGATTTGTTAAGACTAGTAGAGGTAGAGGATCTATGTCAAGAGGGTAGTTACAATAGATGCTTGATTGTGAACATTATGGTAAGAAACATGGTAGTGAGTGTTGGAGGTTATCGGGAGCTTGTTTCCATTGTGGCTCTGTAGAGCATCAGATCAGAGATTGTCTTGAGACTTTGGGACTACAATCTGAAATGAGAGGAGGAACAATGATAGAGATAACTGTATAGCAGAGTAGAGCTATCAGATCTATACAGAGGGGTAGAGGTAGAGGCAGAACTTAGTCAGTAGGGCTCGGTGTTAGGACTGAGATGCGGAGTAATCAGTTGTAGCCTCAGGCCTATCTATGCCATTAATAAATAGGAGGCACAGAACTCCCCAGATGTGATAGCAGGTGTGTTGAATGTTTTTAATTTTGAAGCATTTGCATTAGTAGATCCAGGATCTACACATTCATTCATCGCACCACATCTGACATGTAGACTGCACTGTGAGAGAGAGATATTGAAATGTAGATTAGAAGCAAGTACTTCAGTAGGTAGCAAGACAGTGATTAGTGAGGTATGTAAAAGATTCATGGTTCGGATTGATCAGGCAGAGTTAGAAGCTGATTTGATTATATTGTAGTCGAGAGAGAAAGACCTCATCTTAAGCATGGATTGGCTCACTGCTTATAAGGTGGTGATGAACTGCTATACTAAGGAAGTAATTCTTAAATCCCCTAATTAGCTGAGAGTGGTGTTTTGAGAATATCAGGCAGTGCTAGCCCAACTAATTTTACTTATGAGTCCATTGAGATTGATCCGATATGGTTGTTTGGCTTATTTGGCCCACTTAGTTGATACCCGGAATGAACTAACCATTCAGGATATTCTTGTTATTAAGGATTTTCTGGATTTGTTTCTTGCTGAATTACCGAGTTTACCCACAAAAAGGGAGACGAAGTTTACCATTGATCTTATTCTAGGTACCGCTCCTATATCAATTCCTTCATATGGGATGGCACCTATGGAACTGAAAGAACTGAAGACTCAGTTACAAGAGTTATTGGAAAAGGGTTTTATTAAACCCAGTGTGTCACATTATGGACCTCTGGTATTGTTTGCAAAAACATAAGGATGGAACTCTGAGATTATATACTGATTATCGATAGTTGAATCGGGTAACAGTTAAGAATAATTACCCATTATTGAGGATTGATGATTTGCTTGATCAGTTACAAGGAGCTAAGGTGTTCACAAAGTTAGACATGAGATCAGGATATTATAAGTTGAAAATAACTAAGACTGATGTACCAAAGAGTGCATTTAGAACAAGATATGGGCACTTCGAGTTTTTGATGATGCCATTTAGATTGACTAACACCCCAGCAACTTTTATGGCCTTGATGAATAGGGTATTTCAACCTTATTTAGATCGCTTTGTGATTGTGTTTATTGATGATATTTTGGTGTATTTAAATTGTAGCGAGAAACATGCAGAACATCTGAGATGGGTTCTACAGATAATGAGGGAGAAATAGTTGTATGCTAAGTTCAGTAAATGTGAATTTTGGCTTGATCAAGTTGTATTCTTATGTCATATTATGTCTAGACAAGGCATACAGGTAGGCTCGAAGAAAATAGAAGTAGCGATGAATTGGGAAGCTCCAAGAAATGTGACTGAGATTTGGAGTTTTCTTAGATTAACTGGTTATTACAGAAGGTTTATCGAGGGGTTTTCACTGATCTCAGCCCCTTTGACAAAACTTCTGGGAAAGAATGTGCCTTTTAGATGGAATGATTATTGTTAGAGAAGTTTGGATGAGCTAAAGCATCGGATAACTACAACACCGGTGTTAGCTATTCCACTGGATTTGGAGAATATGTTGTGTACAGTGATGCTTCACACGATGATTTAGGATATGTACTGATGTAGTATGGTAGGGTAATAGCATATGCATCGAGACAGTTGAGGTCTCAAGAGTTTAATTATCCGATACATGATTTAGAGCTTACTGCAGTAGTCTTTACTTTGAAGATTTGGAGACATTATTTGTATAGAGAAACTTTTCAGGTAATCACTGATTATAAAAGTTTGAAATATCTGTTGAGTCAGAAAAAGTTAAATATGAGACAGAGGTGGTGGATAGAATTGTTGAAAGATTATAATTGTACAATTGAATACCATCCTTGAAAAGCTAATGTGGTAGCTGATGCATTGAGTAGAAACTCTAATAGTAATATGGCTCAAGTATAGTTATTGAGGTTGCTTAACCTAGTTCAGTTAAGAGCATTAAAGGTTGAGTTAAATTTAGGGTATAATGAATTATTGATAGCTACATTGAAACTAAGACTTGCGTTATATGACAAAATTAGAAAAGCTTAAGATAAAGATCCCAAGTTAGTGAAGCTAATTGAGAAGTTGAAAGTAAATCCAGATTTTAAGTTTGAGATGAGAGATGATACTCTATGGTTGAAGCAGAGATTGTGTGTACCCGATGTAGATAATTTGAGAAAGGAAATTTTAGTGGAGGTATGTACCAACTTATGTTATGCATCCTGGTACTACCAAGATGTATAACACGTTGAGATAACATTTCTAGTGGCTAGGGATGAAGAGACAAGTGGCTGACTATGTGGCTAAGTGTTTGACTTGCCAACAGACCAAAGCAAAGCATCTAGCTCTAATTGATAAGTTATAATCGTTGCCTATTCCGGAGTGAAAATGGGAGAGAATCACGATGGATTTTATAATGGGTTTGCCGAGGACTTCAAGGAAACATGATGTCATTTAGGTCATTATTGATAGATTGACCAAGTCGGCTCATTTCTTACTAGTGAGAGAGAATAACTCACTAGATCAGTTAGCTCAGAGATATATGAATGAAGTAGTGAGATTACATAGGTAGTGTCCACTGTATCGGACAGGGGTCCAAGATTTACCTCAAGATTTTGGGTTAACTTACAGATAACATTGGGAACGAAGTTGAACTTTAGTATTATTGTATTTCACCTCAAACAGATGGAAAGAGTAAGAGGATGATTAAGACTATCAAGGATATGCTCAGAGCTTGCGTTCTGGAGTTTCAAGGAGTATGAGATTAGTTTGTGCCTTTGATTTGCCTATAATAATCAATATCACAGTATTATCAGTATGGCTCCATATGAGGGATTGTACAGCAAGAAGTGTCATTCGCCTTCATATTGGGATGAAGAGGGTCTAAGAATTAACGAAGGCCCAGAATTGATTAAGGATGCTGTTGACAAGGTGAAATTGATCCGTAGTAGAATTAAAGCAGCATAAGATAGACAGAAGAGCTATGTGGATCAACACAAGAGAGATATGGAGTATGAGGTAGGTAGGAGATATTTCTAGAGTATCACCTTGGCAAGGTATGCTGAGATTTGGTAAAAAAGGGAACCTCATCCTTAGATATATTGGTCCGTATGAGATCAACGAAAGAATTAGACCATTAGCTTATAAGTTAGCCTTACCTTCTGAAATAGCACAGATACATAATGTGTTTCATATAAGTATGCTTAGGAGATATTGGTCGGATCTAACTCATGTGATAATGACTCAGGAGATTGAAGTTTCTAGTAATCTGAGTTATGTTGAAGAACTAGTTAAGATAATTGGCTATAAGAATAAACAATTGAGAAATCAAGTGATCTTATTGGTGAAAGTACTTTGGAGAAACCATTCAAGTGAAGAAGCCATATGGGAAACGGAAGAGAGCATGAAAAGACACTACCCCTATCTATTTGATCATTCAGATAAGAATTTTATGGATGAAATTTCTTAAGGGGGAAGAATTGTAATATCCAATTTTCTGGTATATGCTTAGGGTCCAACCCTAGAATAAGTATTACATATACATGCATAACATTATCATTCAAACACAAATTAATATTTGTACACATTATAAGTAAGCATATGCACTGATTGGACATGTCCCGAGGTATGAAAAATGTTAAGTGAACATGATGTCAATTATGAATTGATATGTCTTGAATTTTTGTATGATTGGATTTCAATTAGTAAATTGGAATTAATCGTGATTAATTGGGAGATTATTAAATTAAATGTACATTTGGACTAGAAAAAATGCCAACTGGTATAATAAATTGATACATGAAAAATTAGGGTGATTAAGCCTAAAATTGAGTGACATTTGGCATAGTTAAATGCGTGACAAATGGACTAATAAATGAATGACAAATGGATCAATTAGTATGTGACAAGTGGACCAATGTTGGAGTGACATATGGATTGATTAGTAGGAGACAAATGGCTACTAAATGTGAGGCTTAGTGGTAGCACCTTGAATAGGCGAATGTAAGACATGCCTTAGGATAAATGCAAGATATGTTAAATGACACTTATCAATGAAGGATGAAGACATCTTGCAATGCATCAAGTTTAGGTGCTTTCTGCTTGATCTTTCTACACCTCCTTCCTTGCTCTCCACCGAAACTCACTCCAAGCTTCCTTCTCTACATTTTGATCTAATCCTTGCTTAATTGCATCAAAGCTAGACATCTATCTTCACAAAATAGCCAAAAAAATCAGCTGAAAGTTACCTTCATCTTGCTGTCCAAAATCAACCTATTTTTATCATAAGTTTGTGATGAATTTTGCTTACATGGAGACTTGATTTAATCTGATGTTTGGGATAAATTGAAAGCATAACAAGTAAGTAACAATTTGAGCTTTATATCATGGTAAATGGTATGAGAATAATACTTGAATTGGAATGAATTGCATGCAAGGTTGATGATGAAGTGTGTTGGAACATGTTAGATGGAGTGTTTTCACTGAACATACATCTGTATTTTAGCCATATCTTGATTTGTCGATATCCAAATGGGATTATTTTTAATTTAGATTAAACTAAAGACATATGGCTACAATTTTTATGAAGGAATCGAATGTGAATTCTATTTCTAGGGTTTTCGAAATTTGGCTTGACGTTGAGTACTAGGCTATTACGGTATGAGAATACTCTGTATGAATTTTAGCAAAACTTGCATAATACTGACCCAAACTGGATGAACTTGATGTTCTTAGAAACTTAATATATATAGGAACATTTTTTTAGAAGGATGTGTTGCCTAAATACCTTATTTTTATGTGAAAAGGGCCATGCAAAATTGACCTGAAAATTTGTCTTGAGAAAAAAATCTGAAAAATTAGATCTGTATATTTTGACCTATTTTAAATATCTTTAAGGCATGAATTTAAAGCAACTCAAAGAACAAAAGTTGTAGATATAAGTGTTATGTTTTCCTTGTGAAAGTGTCGTGATTAAATATTGACTAGAGCTTGAGTTATGCTTGTTTTCCTAATACTGCCTGTGACAGACCCATGTGTAGGAACCTTATATTATTTCCTAATTTTTACGGACTTAAGAGCTCAAATTAGTCAAAATATAAAAAAATTAAAATGATTATTGATGTCTTGTTAATGCTTCTGTGAAAAAGTTTAGGCAGAAGATATTTTGATAAGTTTATGTAGTTAATTGAAGTCATAACTTAAAGAAGGGACTATTTTGATGTGTCGAGTTCAAATCTGGAAATTCTAATTTGTTAAAGGAATAAATGAATTCTTTAATGCAAATATGATCTTTAGGACATGAATAATGTATATAAGGTAAGGATGAATGGGGAATGAAGAACATAGGGTATTTATGAATGAGAATTGAGTGAATGTATGAGTATATGTTGCTGGAAAATTTGGTAAATGTATAGATTTAGCTTGCTAAAATTTCATGTGTAAAGTACCAATTATGTGTGTATTATAAGAAGCTTTTGGATCATGGAAATGTTCAAGGATAAGTTTAAAGTTTGATTGAAGAATTTGGAGTAAATCAAGCTAATTTAAAGGTACAAACCTGATTGCAAAATGGTAGTATACAAAGTATGATGTTGAAAGGTTAAGAAATTTGAAGAAGGTTACATGTCTGGGAAAAGTCAATTGAGAATGCATTGAACATGACATATGTATATATGTGCACAAATGAATATGTATTTGATTAATCGACTTTGTAATGTGAATGATGTGTGAATTGTATGATTTTAGACGCTCTAGTCGGATGCCTTTCAGCCATTGCCGAACCATCCGAGAAATAACATAAATTGGAGCGTATTGTGAGTCAACCTAGATGATTTTCCTAAGATTGATTTATTCTGTTTAACTTCCAGTGATTGAACTGTTTGTGATCTATATGTGAATTACAGACTTTAATGGTCTGAGGAGTTTGATATTCGGGAATGTATTGGAAGTGCTTTGTTTGCATCTGAAATTTGAATGATATCTGTTTACAACTAAATTCTGACTGATTTCTTGAGTACTCAATGAATGTTAAATGCCAGACTGAGGTCTGATGAATATGAGATTCTATTTGTGCATCATAAGTGAATACTATTTATGGCATATTATGTTATTTCATGCATTTCATAAAATGCATGTTCAGATAAAGGTATTGTAATTAGAATAACCAGTCTGAAAGAGCTTTACGCTCAGAATTCTACACATAGAACTTTGTTTTGTGATTTCTGTATCTAACTGAACTCAATGGGCCATTATCAAAATCTGTATCTAAAAACTGCTAAGTCATAACAAATAATGACAAATATGGAGTCTCATATGCATCTGCATTTGTATATTTATGATTATGACTTATATGATTATGATATTGTGATGATAAAGTGATATGTCGTTGTTGATAATGTGATTGATTAAGTTATACATGTTCTGAAAAAATGTATGTGAAATGTGTGACATTCATTATGTATTATTGAGATGGAAAATGTTGTGAAATTGGTTAGTTGTGTGATATTTATGTATTTGACTAGAGTGAGATCTTCAATGATGGTTCACTTATTGAGTTCGTAAAACTCATCAAAAATTACATTGTGGCTTTTCAGGTACAAGACTAGAGACCTAGATTTCTAAGATTCTCTAGAAGAACATTTTGGATTGAGATATAGCTCAAAGGTCTGTCAGTTGGCATCTGAGAAGTTGTAGTTGTTTCTATGTAGTTTACTTATGTCATGTAGAGCTTATGTATAAAGGGTTGTAAACTTTCTCATGTTTGGTAATGTAAATATTGGTTTTAATGACTACAATGTAAACTTTTGTGCTCTAACATACCATTGTCATAGGATATGTACTTGAATATCCTCTAGATGTTCGAGTATATACTCTATAGTAGTGGGATGTTACATGTCTCTTGCGATTCGTGGTGTACAAAAACTCCAAAAGTTTTCGTGATCTTAGTACCTACAGTTTCAGGTGTATCACGTGTTGATGTTGCACATTTCTTTGTTAAAGTGGTGCGCAAAAATTCCAGCAGTTGACTACAACAGTACTCTTGGTGAATATCTTTTCGATCTGTCATCGAAGGAGCTAAATTAATTAGGAAAGTTGTTTTCTTATCTCAAGTGTATTAGTCTATGTTCGTTATTATTTTATTCACTTGAGTTATTTTATTTTCATCCTTTATTATCAAATACTATTGAGAAAATTCTCTGTTGAACTTAGTAAGAGGAAGTCATACTATTGAGTGTGATTTACTTTCATGGGTAGTAAGGATAAAGAATAGTGTCAAGGGTTGGGTGAGTCGGCTCTATAATGCCTTGAGTAAAACTATTATTGTATCACAAGTGAAAGTTAATTAAGATGGATGAGGGTCCCGTAGACGTAGGCAAGATGTGCCGAGTTGTGTTAACAAATTTTGGTGTTGATTTACATTTGTACATTTAATTTTTCTTGTTTTGGATTGTGCTAAAAAAGACTGCGATCAAATCAAAGATTTTGCAAACTACTATACCCCTTCAGAAATTTACACAATCGACAACTAACAACAATAATCTTAACAACTAGTACAATTATCTGAAGGTTCTAGTGAAAATCCTAATCAATTTAGTACTCTCTACAAAACTAAAAGATACCAACACCGAATACCTATTGATGATGATCCGCTTCCTTTTGATTATCTCATCAAACAACTGTCGGCTCACACTCTAAAATAATGGGGTAGACCTCTCCTTTTCTTCTCCTTTGTTATGGTTTTTACGGCAACATACACTCATAAGAAAAAAGGGTAAAGCCTTTTTTTATCTCATCATAAATTGACTTCTTCAATAAGCCAACAAAATAACTGTCTTACTCACCAAACAACAAAGCATCAACCCCTTTTACTTATAGGCCAATAAAAAAAACTCTTCACTTAATGGGCTACCACTTACAAGTAAAACAAAGCTTACCCTTGCAATATTGCACTGAGAACAATTTGGGTGTTTTACCCCCTTTTTATTTTCTTTTTCTCTTTTCATAGTTTCATTTTACTTCAAACAATAATTAAAATAAAACTCACATAACTAGTATTTGGGATTTTTGGAGATACACAACATATTCCTTCCTCGACCTAAATCACTAAACACCTCCACCTCATCCGAGAATCGAACCTTCTTCTTCACGACCTTATCCCTTCGGATGTAATGGCCCTCCATATAACAAATCTTGTTGTCGGCTTTCCTACCTTGGATCACTAAACGAGCACTGCGATACACATTACACCACCTCCCACTACCAACATATCTATGCCCATACTTTGTCAATTCACCTAAGGAAGTAAGGTTAGCACGAACACTTGGCACATACATCACATTGTAGAAGGTTCAGGTCATACCATCATCAAGCTTCATCCTCATGGTCCCTATTCCTTGTACCTTTAACTTTTGATCACCCATCATGTTGATGTGCCCTACTCCCCATCTTGGAGCAAAGTGTCAAATAAGGCTTGGTCTCTACAAGCGTGAACTGACGCAACCGAATCCAACACCCAACTCTTTTGGCCTTCCTTCACCTCACCATAAGTAACCAATAACAAATCACCATCACCTGTGACCACATTAGAGGAATCACCATCATCATCTACTTTAGTCTTGCCCTTCTTCTCTTGCATCAACCGGAGACTCTTCAAGTCCTCTATCATCTTTAGACAATGGCTTTAGATGTGACTCTTCTTCTTACAATAGTAACACTCCATATTACTAAAGTCTTTCACAGGCGATTTTGATCTACTTCTTGAGTCACCTCCCTTTCTCTCTTGATTCCTCCCTCTCTCAGACTCCTTTAGAACTAGTGCTCGACCACCATCACCCAAATAATCACCATTAACATATGTCATCATCCTTTCATTCTCCCACAATATCGTCATAGCTTCATCTAGCGTAATCTTCTCCTTACCAACAAGCAACGTGATGATAATGGGTCGATTGGACTTAGGAGTGAAGCCAACAACAAGAGAGCTTATTCTTAATCAGTGATCTTCTCATCCGTATTCTTCAACTGGGACCACTAGTTGGTTGAACAAATTAATATGGTCCTGCAAGGTTATACCCTCATCCATCCTCAACTAGTACAACTTTCATCTCACGCACAAGATGTTAGTTATTGATTTGGAGGCATACACACTTTAGAGCTTATCTATCAAAGCTTTCAGATCCGTCTCACTCAAGTAGTTGTACTTGATCTCCGGAACTATAGTCAACTGAATCATACAACCGCCTTCTTTTTTATCGACACCCATTTGGCATCATTCAAACTCGCCGACTTGTCTGCCTCTAAGGCTAAATCTAACTTTTGTTGTACCAATAAGTCCTCAATAGTACTCTTTCGCACCCAAAAATTCATTTTCCCATCAAATAAAGGAATGTGAAATTTTGAATCATTATTTTCACCAATTCTCTTCTCATACTAATTCCTCCCTAAATCAAACAAGTAGTAATTTTTCCTACACAAGGATCATCCAACCACAACTCTAATACCACTTTTTAAGGAAAAATTACCATAACCACAACAACAATAATAGTAAGAGAAACAAAGTCCAAGAAACTAAATCAAAGCATAAGCAATTTATGTGAAAAGCCCCTCTCAACTAGGAAAAAACCACGATTTTGACCTCCAAGGACTAAAATCAATCCACTATAATAATCAAGAGTACAATTGACAACCAATAACAATAATAAATACAATTATCTCTAGGTTCTAGTACAAACTGAAAACCCTAATCAATTTAGTACTCTCTACAAACCCAAGAGATACCAACATCGAATACATGTCGATGATGATCTGCTTTCTCTTGATTATCTCACTAAACAACTTTCGTCTCACACACCAAAATAATGGAATAGACCTCTCTTTTTTTGCTCCTTGGTTCTAGTGTTTACGACAACACACATTCATAAGAAAAAAGGTATAGTCTTTTTTTTAATCTTATCATAAATTGACTTCTCTAATAAGCCAACAAAACAACCACCCTATTCACAAGCAATGAAGCACCAGTCGCTTCTACCTAGGGGCCAATAAAAAAACTCTTTACTTAGTGGGCCGCCACTTGCAAGTAAAATAAAGTCCACCTTGCAATATTTCATCGAGAACAATTTGGGCGTTTTACCCGCTTTTTTATTTTCTTTTTCTCTTTTCTTATTTTCATTTTTATTTCAAACAATAGTTAAAATAAAGCTCACATAATTAGTATTTGAGATTTGGGGAGATACACAACATCCTTTATCTAGTTTCAACTTTCATGATTATTTTTTCTCAATAAGTCACTTATCAAATTTTTTATGTTAAACAACTTTCAAGTGTGTGTTAGCTACTTCGAAAAGGCAAGATGTTCTTCTATTTTGTCTCTTGAAAAAACTGAACTGTGTAAAAGGAAGTTAATCAAACAATATATATGTTGTAAAAATTGACCGGATTAGAGTAGGTTAGCAGTAAAATAAGATTGAAGGAATAGTAATGAAGAAATAAACAAAATGATTTTTACATGAAAAATTTTCAAACAAATTAGGGTAAAAATCACAGACAAGAAGAAGAAACTTCACTATGAAAATTTACGAGTTACAACCTCTCTCTATTTTATAAGGAGAAATACTAACTCTTTCAAAAATAGGAGAAATACTCTTTAAAATGTAGAGATTAAACTAAAGAATAGAAGACTTCCATGATGATTATAAAACCATCTAGGAAGACCTATTTATAAGCGTCCTAGACGCACTTACAATTGTGAACAAATTGTTCATAGTTGCCATTTTTTTTGTTTTGCTTCTTTCTGCCTATACGTGGACTGTCCACATGTAAGTTTTTTCCTGCTTTTGTTGACACATTTTAAGTCGGCTACCTTTCTTTTTTGACTCTTTTAAGTCCGTAATAACAATAAACAAATATGCAAGAAGCTGAGTATATCTTCGTAATTTTAATGGCAAGAAAGAAAGGAAGCATTTGTATCTCTCTCAGTGGCGCAAAAGATTTAAATCTGCAACCTTGTTGCTAATCGTTAAGAACAAATTCTTTACAATCAAACCAAAAGTTACAGCATTATTAGTATCAATACTATTTCCTTTATAATAACAGTTCTGCGCTCACCATTTAAATTGCTAACAAACATATGGGACTATAACGTGATGAGATGAGATATCAAGGGCCAATAAACGTAGTAACGAGTATATCAGTCACTCATTGAACCCATAATCTAATAACAATGATGGTTGAAAATTTTATTAAAATTACAATTATGTTCAAAATTAGTATTTAAATAATTACCAAAAATTATAATTTACATTGTCAGTGTCAAGATATATGTTATATATCTTATTATTAATTTTGACATTATTTGATAATTGGACTTTCAAGATAATGTTGATTTGGTTCAAACTCTAATCTATATTGGATAGAATATTCCTTAGATAAGATTGGTAGCTGATTGAATGTAGGAAGAACTCTATCTAGTGAAGACTATTTGGTGAATCACGTCACATTGGGTGAAGAACTTCATCTTATGAAGACTTATTAGAGTATGACGTGACCATTCAATTGAAAAATATTCTGCAGTAATTCCCTTCACGTGTGAGTGTCGTTGAGGTACTTCAGAGTTGTGTTGTTCATGTGTCTTCGGTCGTGACTCTTCTTTTGCGCTACATAGTCGATGATTTTCTTTACGCAGTTGTGATTTTGTCTTTTGGCAACTGCGTGAATCAGCTGTGTATTTTATTCTACTCTCAATGCCATTTGAGGATGGATCTTTAGAGCTGTATTTTCGGTAATCCAAGCTATCTTTGGCAACTGCAATTTTGGTGATTTTGAGCAATCTTTGTTGGTGTGTTTCATACGTATAACATGGATTTTTGGATAGTTGTATAATATTTCTTTTAGAGGAAAAATGTGCTAAAGTTTTAGTACGTGTGCAACTAGGTTTTTGGGGATTTTGAGTGATATTTGATAGCTGATTCTTTGGCGATTCTGTCCAAATTTGTAGCTGTGTTTTTGTTAGGTTTAATGTTATTTTATGGACTAAATGTGTGCTATCTTTTTTAGGGAAAACGTGCAGAAAAATTGTTCATTGTGTAGCTGCGCTTCTTTGTATTTTCGGTGAGCAATTGGGTGCTCTATTGAGCTATAGTTGTAACTATTTTCTTTCTTGACTGGGTGTGAATTTTCTGGGTTGTTGGGTTATCGTTTTGATGTGTTGATTTCACGGGGATATCATCCAATCTAGCAGCTGCGTTTTCTGGGGTTCGGTGTGACCATTATGGGCTGTCGTTGTTACTGGATTTTTATGTGAAAACTCCAAAAGTCGTGTGGTTATAGCTCCACTGTATGCAACATTTTAGAAAAGAAATGTTTATTTTTTGTTGGTGATTTTTCTGCTGTTGTGCGTGCGATGCTCCAGTGACGATATTGGAGGTTTACAATAGATTTTTTTGTAGACAACTTTCTGATCTTTCGTTGACGAAGCTATATTGTTAGGGACGATGTTTTCTTTCTCAAGTGTTTTCGTTTATGTTGAATTTTGTTTAATCATTTGAGTTGTTTATTTTGTTTCGTTATCATTAAATATTGTTTGAGAAAATCCTCTGCTGAAGTTAGTACGAGGCAGTTGTACTATTGGGTATGAAATTCTTTTACGAGTTGTGAGAACGAGAAATAGTGTCAAGGGTTGAGTGATGTCGGCTCAGTAAAGCCTTATACAACACTATTGTCGTTAGTGAAAGAATTAAGCTAGGTGAGGGCCTCGCAAACGTAGGCAAAGTATGTCAAACTGCGTTAACAAACTTTAGTGTTGATTTATTATTTCGCTTTTGATTGTTTAATTTTTCTGTTTTTTTATTGTGCTAAGAACGACTACGACAAAATCTGAAAGTTTGCAAAACCTTTACTATCCCTTCGGTTCTTCAGTTAGCTTCATTTTTGGTATTCATATAGATATATAGAGTTCAAATTCCAAAATAAGCATGAGGATTATCGGCAGAGTAAACTAAATTTCTCATCATAATCTTTAGAAAGCTTTTATGGAAAAGAAAGGATAAATTATAGTAAGCTCTTTGTAGTTTTGCCATTTTCTGAAATTTCCTTTGTGGTTGAACTTGTTCTAAAAGATTCTTATAGTTTGATAATTGGTAAGCTTCTTTCCGTTGTATTTACCAGTATAATCATTTGTAATATTCTAAATTAAAGTGCCCTCAAATTACTAATAAGTTCTAATATTCCAATAGCTGCATCAGGAAAGAACCACTGTATCGGTAGAAATAAGAATACATAAAATAAAAGATATATTACATAATTTTTATTATGTTTTAAATTCCCAATTTTAACCAGAGCTACACCCAACATAAATGTGGTCCATATTCTTACATGTTACAGTGTCAAAAGGAATATTATATGTATTATATGCTCATCAGTGACGAGGAAATGAATCTGTATGGGTCAAAGCAAGCAAGATAACTTGTTAGTATTGAGAAATCAGTCGTACCAATCAGAAGAGCCTTGATACATATTTAAATAGACGTGCTTTTAATATTAATTTAGATTTCATATAAATTCCTTATCTTTAATCAGCTAAAGAATAAGCTAATCAAAAGATACGCAAACCGAATTACGCACTTATTTGTAGTTAAAAGATCTGAATAATGTAGAATGCCTACGCGTGGCGTGTGACGATATGAAACTGTGATTCCTTGTAAGACTTGGAAACAAACTCGGCCCCTGAACTCTATAATTATTCTAGGCCTTGTATTATTATCATCTTTATCCACAAAAAGGGACGTTTAATTATGCCGTCCATGAGTAAGCTACTACATATAGAGAGTTCCATAAGTTATCATTCATAGGTATATATCAAAGCCTTGTGAATGGATATAATACGGGATGACGACCATATCTTTGTCCTCAACAATTAGCCGACCAACCCCCTCGACATGCACTTATCTTACACGTATACATAAATTTAATAGCTCAATAATTCTGTTATTCTCTCTCTTCTATTATGGAAGATAAGTCCTCAATTTGGACAGAACTGAATGAATCAATTGGCTTCAGTATAGTTATAGAGCATTTTCCTAATTTTTTAACAACTATAATTGAACCACACAACTCCCCAATATTTTATCGAGAGAGGATTCTGGCTTTTGGATTACCTAAAAGAATACTTGGAAATATTAATGTAGTAAGAATCTTATACCTAGTTCATACCTTAGTTCTTCTCATGACCCCAAAGGATTTGTTCATTTGAAAAACAGAAATGAGTGCACTAATCGTTTTCTACTCAGTCAGTCAGTTTATCATATATGATTATGGATATTGATTCTACCTATTGACATTAACATAATAATAGAATAGTAGATCCAGAGTTTCTTAATAGGAAATGGTCCTGCCACGCATGATCGACAAATTAAGTCTTAATGTAACCTTTGTTTTTACTTGGATAATTGTTTATGCTTGTCATCAATGTCTTGTCGGTGAATTTAGCTTCAAATCAAATCATCGTTGATTGTTCAACGTAATATAAAAAACGGAAAACTATGTAAGGTTTGTAATCGTTCTTAATTTAAAATTCATTTTTATTAAAAAGAATGTATATTTTTCTTTTGTTAAAAGTGACCCTAAAACTAATATTTGTGGTTGCATAAAACATGCCCTAATTAAAGACTAGATAAAATAATAATAAGAATGATTAATTTAAAATTTATTTACTATTTTGTGATTTAGGTATCACAAATAAATTTTTTTATTCCACTAATCAACTAAATAATTTCTCCATGACCATGTTTAAACAAGGAGCAACATATGCGTATATTTTGATACGGATAAACTTGCTTGAACATGCACCGATGATTTCTCATTATCTTTTACTATTATGAGATATAAACTATTGACCCATTTAATTTGCATTTAAAGAATGGGAACACAAAAAGGGAATGTTAGAAATGCAATGTAATACCTATGAGAGTACTGGGATGATAAATTCATTTCTAGTTTCATTTCTCTTATTTATATTGATTATATATTTTTATCCTTCTTTTTTAATTTCTCTATTTCAGTTTTGTTATCATTTAAAGTTTGAGTTTCTTAATGAACTCCTTGACGCTTACTTCATCAAAAATAATTTATTCATGCTTTTAAATACGTTATCATTCGAAAACCAAATTAAGAAATTGGGTATGACTAAGAGAACAGAAAACTCTAATACCAACTATTTCATCAGTGGAACAACATCTCTTAATGATGTAATCTCACTTTCTACCCATTCGTAAATACGAACTAATTTAAATATTATCGTAACATGTTGATTACCACTCTTTTTTCTTTTTCATTTTTAATTTTGTGTTTGATAGTTTAATTAAGTCTCAATTAGCTGGCATGTGAAAATTTTCTAAGTAGCAACACATAATCATATGACAAAATTATATTATATTTTCCCTTTGAAAATTATTTAAATTTTTTAGATGGTCTGTAGCAATTTTTTGTATATGAAACTATAATTAGCATCTTCAATTCTTTGTCAATCTTGGGATCAAGTCATTTTAGTATCACACATCAAATATTAGTCGGTAATAACTTTTTTCTTCACATTGATAACACTGTAGGAATGTCTTGCTAGTGATTGTCAAGAGTTCCAGAAAGCATAAATGATACCGAGTCTCCTTGATATAATATCAAGACCATAAGAAGATTGTTGTACGGTTCTACTCATTATCAGAATCAAAATGTTTCTCCACTTATACCAAAAACTAAATTAAATTCTGTAATCTACAGCATTATTTAATTAATTTATATTTTAAATGAATAAAATTAAAATAATATGCAATTAATATTACTTTTTATTTGTTATATGCTTATTTATTTATATTTTATTTATTGTAATTCATTATCGATTATTATAAAGAATGTATATTACATTGATAAGTAAGGTGATATAAGGTTTAATATTATAGTATAAAATAACATTTTAATATTTTTATAATAATAAAATGAGTAAGAAAAATTAATTATATGTTAAATAATTATATAGAGAAAGTAGAAACAATATAGTTAAGTATATATATCTATAAGGGCAGAGATTTATGAACATTTTTATCTATAAGGAAAGAGATCTATGAATCACTAAAAAATTGCATTTATAATTATTAGTTGCAGTATATAAATTGGAGAAACATGTAAAAAATTTAGAAGTCTATGTATCACTAAAATAAAAGATTACGTTTATAATTATTAGTTACAGTATTTAATTTCATGAAACATATAAAAATTTTAAAATATCATAATATAAACTCAACACGCCTAATGTAAAAGGTTCGTTACATTTTGCACCCTTCTCATTGCTTACAAAAAAACTTTCAAAATACGTAAAAATAATATTTGAAGTCAATTTTGTTTCTTACAAATGGATGTTATTTTTTCACTTTTGTATGGTGTTTTAATTGTTGTTATAATAAATTTTTAATATTTTATAACTTTAAAATCAAATTAATTATTTTACAATACATACACGTAAACAATAGTTATATTATGATATTGTTTTATTAGATGTGATAAATTTCTTATAAATATATGTTAAAATATTTATCATATTTTATTTTTATAACAAACATTAACTTTTAGTAGTTTTCTTCATCATACAATAGCATATATATTTTTATAATAATTATAGCTTTCATTTTTTTACACATTGATATACTAGGATTAAAAAAGAGATTAATTCCTTTTAAGATTTATATAAATAAAGATCAATATTAACTATATATACATTGCATAGATATGAAACTTAGAACTAAAAAGTTTAATTGGTTTGATTTCATGATGGTATGAGAGAGGATAAATTGTGTGTATTTACTATTTTTCCTATTTGAGACGAGTTAATGAATAACTTAATCTAATTAATAATTACGATAAATTCATATAAAATTAATTAAAAATACATGAATAATAAAAGAAAGTTAGAAGGAAAGTCAAAATTGATTCATATATAGTTAAACAACTCTTAACCTATGTCGAATCGTCAAGCTTCATTAAGTATTCAATGTCTTTTTTTTTTCAATAGGTAAAGAATAATTTTTCATATAATATTTTCTTTTTTACGAGCAAAGAAGTCAAGCTCCATTAAATATTCAATGTCTTTTTTTTTTCAATGGGTAAAGAATAATCTTTCATATAATATTTTCTGTTTTACGAGCAAAGAAGAACCCTTATAAATCTTATGTATCGTCAAGCTCCATTAAGTGTTCAATGTCTTCCCTTTTCAATGGGTAAAGAATAATCTTCCATACATATCTTCTTTTTTACGAGTGAAGAAGAACTCTTGCAAATCTTGTTTAAAAGAGGAACCCTTATAATGTGTGATTTAAATAATTTCTCCAATTCTAGACTAGTACAATTATATATAATTCAAAACTCCCATTTTGTACTCATACAAATTAAATAAGTTTTGTTATAGTTTTTACAATACATGCATATACTCAAATCATGATATTGATTTCTTTCTATATATGGATAGAAATAAATAATTGATTTAAATATTATATATTTATGTATACAGTAAACATATAATTAATGATAAAACAAAAATTATGATTTCACATTTAAATAACTCAAAGATAAATATATATTAATATCTAAAATATATTTGAAGTCAGTTTAAGTCTTAAAATGTATATTAATTTTTTTAATTTTTATATTATGTATAATTGTTATGATAAAAGTTGAAGACTGTGCAAGTTTGAAGTTTTTTTTTTGTAGAATAGGTATGATAAGCTTCTCATCTATATAATTTCTTTTACTCATTAAATTTTTGTGCATTGTTCATGCAAATATTTTAAACATCTAAAATAGATATAATTATGATTAAATTAAATTAAAATTTTAAATAATTTGTTATTAGGATAAATAAAATTTGAATTTATCCATCATAAAGAAATAGTCATATTAGATAAAAATTTTAATAGTAAAAAATTAAAATAAAGAATAATAACTCTTTTATTAAATACAATATTAATTAAGAAATATAATGCCTTTATTATATGTAAATCATCGGTAAAGTCAAATAAATTATATCACTAATTTTTATAAATTATTTATTATAAATAAATTATAAACAACTAGATTATAATTTGAAACTACTAGGGAATGAAACCGAATAGCTAATTGTTAATAAAGATTCTAATATACAGTGAAGGATAAGCTAATATAGGGGGAAAATCTAGGCTCTTCAACTACTGTATCTTCAGTCAATCATTTAGAGCAGAGTGTCAGCTCGGGTTTGAAGGATAAGATAGCTGATTTCCAATTCCAAACAACTCAACTTTCTAAAAACATGATGTAGGGGTAGAGATAATTACAAACTGTAACTGAATTGATGCATGAAGGTTCCAAATCCTTGACTGAACAAATTAACCGTCCATGATAGTTTAAGTGATGTCCCCACAGAGAAGGAAGCTCCAATATCTGAGCAAGGGGACTGCTTTAGTGAGAAAAAAATCAGGTAGCATTGAGTTAGTTCCTCCAGATTCTTAGATTATCCAACAAGCCGAAGAGGGAGAAATAATTGTTGAGCACTACTTACAAATGAGAACTGTAATTCTGGCAAAGGCCAATCCAAATGCAAAACTAATAGCGCAATTTCTCAAGGAAAATGGCTAAGAATAAACTCATAGGTGAATCTTCCCCAAATGATTCTAGTCTGGAATGTTAGAGGATTAAATGACCCTCTTAAAAAAGCGATAGTTAAGGATATGGTGTTGGACAAAAAGCCTCTAATAGTAGGTTTTTAGAAATTAAAATAAAACCTGCACGTATGATTTCGATCTCGAGGCTTTTAGGAGCATATTGATAGACAATTTCAAATCATTCCTCGTATTTTAATGGTCGGATACTATGCTTCTACAATTCCAATAAAATCAGAGTTCAAGTAGTGGCAAAAAATGAGAAACTTATCCATTTGAATTTTAAGTTGAAAGGGTCAGCCACTACATTTGATCTATCATTAATATATGCTTCGAATTTCCAATTTCAAAGAGCCTCTTTATGACACTTTTTGCAGTCCTTGGCAACCACAGCTACTAATCCTTAGCTTGTAATCAGAGATTATATTTTCATACTCACTGATAATGAAATAGAAGGTTGAAAGGGGTTTCATATTACAACATGGAGCTAGTTAGCATATTTGTTTTGCAAAGCTAAAGTCATTGATTTGAGATACAAAGGGAGACTATTTACTTAGTCTAATAAATAGCAAGGCCAATTGATGATTCGGAAAAAGCTTGATAGAGCTTTAGTAAACCAAAGTTGGTTGGCTCAGTATCTTTAATCCTATACTGAATTTGGAGAAAACTATTTCTCAAATCATTCTTATAGTAGCATTCACAATATCCAAACTGTACAACATCCCGAGGCTCCTTTCAGATTCATTAATGGCCTCACACAACTGGAAGGGTTTATAGATTTGGTATAATCTTGTTCGAATCATAATGTGGATGGTTTTAAATCTTTTCAATTAATGCAAAGGCTGAGAAGGGTTAAACAATCTCTTAAAGCTTTTTTAAAAGCTAATCAAAGACAGACTAAAGTTACTCATCAAATGTTGGCTAAGGCTTAAAAGACTTGCTATCTATCTCCACGTAATGATCTTCTGAAGTAGACAAACTGTGCTAGATTAAAAGATGATTACAAAGTTTTAATGTTGCATAATTTAATCTTAAAATAGAAAGCTTGAATTAATTGGATAAGAGATGGTGACTCCAATACCAAATTCTTTGATGCATCTTTTCTTGCAAAGAGGAACAGAAATACAATTGTTGAACTTAAAGACCCCTAGGGTAATACACCTCTGATCAAGAATCTTTATCCAGACTTACTAGGGAATTCTTTCTATAGCTTATGGGCACTGAAGCGAGCCCCTATGATGCTCATCATTATCATACTCTCATTGATAATCCCTTTTCATAGGAACTCAAGGATTCAATCTTTACTTCCTTCACTAGCTTGGACGTTAAAGAGATCTTATTTAACTTACATCCCTCTAAAGCTCTAGAACATGATGGGTTTATAATAGGGTTTTTAAAAAAAACTTTGGTGATTATTAGCAATCTGTTTACAGAAGCAACCTTAAAGTGTTTATCCTATTGTCAAATGTTGAAGGAGATAAATCACACATACATTTGCTTGGTTCCTAAAAAGCTAAATCCTGATACATTAGCAGACTACGAAACTATCTCGTGTTGTAACACAGTCTACAATGTAATTGTAAAACTCTTTGCCAATAGATTGAAGAATGCTCATAGTGATATAAGGCAAATCTATAGGGGATAACATACTGCTTATTTAAGAGATCTTGAAAGATTACAATTCCAGAAGGAATATTAAAAGTTGCTACTGGAAGAAAGATTTCTTTAAGGCTTTTGATACTATTAATTGGAAGTTAATACAAATTTTTCTGGAGGCTCTTGAATTCCTAACAAATTTCAATAACTAGATTTGGATGTGCTTACAAACTGCTTAAATCAATGTTCTTCTAAATAGGATTCCTACCAAACCATTATCTTATGCTAGAGGTATCAGATAAGGCAACCCTCTCTCTCCTTATCTATTTATGCTAGTTATGGAAGGCTTTTCTCAACTCAGAAACAAGATTATTGGCCCTAATGGCAAGTTTCGCTATCATAATAAATGTAATGCTTACAAGCTTACCTACTTGATGTCTACTGATGATTTGATCCTTCTTTTGGGGTTAGATACACAATCAGTGCAATGGTTAAAAGAACTTCTTATGGAATTTTTCAAATGGTCAGGTCTTGTAATAAATATCAATAAAAGTAGTTTATACTGCTCTAAAGATGTGAGGAACTCTCCAGGATTACTGAACGTCAGCTTCATGACCTTCCTCTCAAACACCTATGAGTTCTTATTTTGTATCCAAGGCCAAAGTATTTAGATTGTATTTCAATCATAGAAAGGATAAAAGCTCGAATTAAAGCCTGCCATAATAGATTCCTGTCACTTGGTTACTCTGATAATTTATGTGCTTAGAAACCTTTATGTCTATTGGATATCTCATATTATTCTACCTAAGAAAGTCATCAAGGGGATTGTTGACATCATGAAAGCTTTCTTATGGACTGGAAATTACGAGAACTCTAAGAAAACTAAAGTCAAATGGAGTGAGGTGACTATCCCTAAATAGCAAGAGGGCCTAGGGATTATCCTTATTTCTTTTATGCAAAAAGTGCTTCTCTGCAAAAGGATTTGGGGATTATTTAATGATAAACATGCTACATGGGTGAAATGACTACATGAACATATCTTAGAACTGCAATCTTTTAGCAACTGTCTATCTCAAGGAAGTATTCTTGGTTCTTTTTGCAAATGTTAAACTTGAGAGAGGTGGTTTTTCCTTTGATTAAGCGTGTGCTAGGCAATTGAGAGAATATTTGGGTATGGTTTGATAATTGGACAAATTATAGTCCTCCAATACAAAGGACTGAATTATCTAGACTTATGAACAAGATTTCTCTTAACCCTAAAGCTTCTTCCTTGATCAATCAAGCACAATGAGAAGGCAACCTCAAAGGGTTCAATTTACTAGTGGATTTCTCCACCCCTTAGATCAATTACAACCACAGGCAGGATTTAGTAACTTGGGTCCTAGATGCTTCACATATTTTTTATAACAAGTCTTGTCATAAGGCTTTGCAGGAAGCTGAAAGGAATGTTCCTTAGTTCAATATCCTTTAGAAACGATCCCTCAATCAAAAAGTCACTATTTTCACTTGGCTGGTTATAAAGAACATGATCCGTACTAAAAATAGATGATTTGGAACTTATGACCTAATATGTGTGCTTTGCAAAGAGTATGAAGAAGATAGAGAACACTTATTCTTTCAATGTAGATATTTCAAAGCAATTTGGAGCATAGTTTTACATTTTTTGTCTGATCCCTACCTTAATTATGATTGGACATCATCTCTAATTGGATCATTAGTATTGCCCATCAGAGGTTGCACAATGCCCCAATGTACAAAACTGCCTTCACAACCACTATTTATTCTATATGGAAGGAAAGAAACAAGAGGATCTACAAGAATGAGGAAGTTAACAAGTACAACTTAGCTGATGACACTATCAATTGGATTCGAGCCCTTATGATAGATAAATTAGATCATCATGCTCTATCCACAAGAATGAAGTTCAAATGGAATTTGTAATACCTATTGTTAAATTTCATATGTTTTGTAATTTGATTTGTCTTTAGTATTGTAATTTATTTGTGATGAACTTATTGTAATGTTGAGGTAGCTTCGCTATAGTTAATTCAATAATTATTCAAATTTCAAAAAAAAGGTTAAAGTTTATTTTGTAGAATAGGTATAATAATCTTCTTATCTATATAATTTCTTTAACTTATTAAATTTTTGTGCATTGTACATGCAACTATTTTAAACATTTAAAATAAATATAATTAAGATTAATTTAAATTTTATTTTAAATATTATGTTATTATAATAAATAGAAATTCGAATTTGTCCATCATATAAAGATAATTATTTTAGATAAAAATTTTAATAGTAAAAAATTCAAATAAAAAATCATAACTCTTCTATTAAATACACAATTAAGAAATATAATGCCTTTATTATATGTAAACCTTTGTTAAAGTCAAATAAATCACGTCACCAATTTCTAGAAATTATTTGTTTCAAAAATTATAAGTCTAGTGGAAAAGTTATACATACATATATATATATACTAGAAATTATTTGTTTCAAAAAGTTATAAGTCTCGTGGAAAAGTTATATGTAGGACGATTCTTAAGTATTTAGGACCATTAACCTCGACTCGAGTTTTGGTTAACAAAGTAGTATTAGAGCTTGAGGTATTCCATCACGTGATTGGTTCGAATCCCAGATCAATCAATGTGGGAATGGAATATCGCATATGTATGGGTGCATGTGAAGCTAGGTGGACGATTCTTAAGTATTTAGGACCGTTAACCTTAACTCGAGTTTTGGTTAGCAAAGTACACTAGAAATTATTTGTTTCAAAAAGTTATAAGTCTTGTGGAAAAGTTATATATACACATATGTATATACATACACATATGTATATGCATACACATATGTATATATATACATATATATATATATATATATATATATGTATAATATTAGTAATTAGTATAAATAGTAATTCTTTTACATTAGTAATGGACAGTCCGAACTCCGAAGTATATGCATGGTGTTGGCGATTGAAAGAAATTTGCGGGGATCACTAGGCGCTCGACAAGTTGTGCTGTATATATATATATATAATATTAGTAATTAGTATAAATAGTAATTCTTTTACGTTAGTAATGCACAGTCCGAAGTATATGCATGATGTTGGCGATTGAAAGAAATTTGCTGGGAACACTAGGCGCTCGACAAGTTGTGCTGTCCGGCATTGATGCTTCTAGACTGCATAGTTAAGCCCTATTCAATTTGCAAGGAAATCACTGGTACCCCATGGTTTGAGACTTACTTCATAGTATCACAGTTTCTCCATGGCTCTATGCTTCAGAAGGAAAATCTCTTATTGAAACTTCAGTCCAAGGAAACGTCTTCATTAACCTTCACCAGGTTCTAGTTGGACTTGCATCCTCTTGTTCTAACAGAACCCGTCGTCCTCATGATTGTGTTCTGTTCACCAGTTTCTGTTCTGTTTTCTTATCTTCTACTAATTTTTAATGTTTACTAATGATTATTTTATTAATTAAAGAAAATTTTATTTTTATTATTTATAATAATAGTGATCAGTGATAAGCACCAAAAACAGACCACTAAATATTTTTCTGATAGTATACTACTAGCCAAAGAAAATTATCAAGTTACCATCTGATAATAGACAATAAAGAATACTCTTGTCTTAAAGGAAGTAGAGTGAAACTGTAACTGACAGTTGACAACTTTTAGTGAAAATGTTTGAAAACAGTTAGTGAAAATGTTCTACCGATAGTTAACATGGAAGTACGAAATGAAGAAGGCTCTCATGTCTTGCTATTTTTGCTTGGAATTTTCGCTGCTTAATCTTAAAATGTTGTGTTGAATTTTATTTTTTCATTGACAATCGAATACATCATTATATATGAAGAGAAAATAGGAGGAAACTGGATAATCAATTTTTCTTTTTCATTTTAATTAATAAACGATGAAGAAAATTAGAGAATTAGGAATTGAAACAATTGATCATATATGATTCTAATAAAATCTTTGGAAGAAGTCTCTAAGCTATTTGAATATTGAGGTCCTGCTTCATATTGTCTGGCAAAAACGTTTAAGGTCCACCATCCATGAGTTAGTATCAGTTCGAGAATTTGAATTTCCAAACTGATCAATAAATTAGGTAGTGCAATTAAATCGCATAGAGAACAAATTCTTAAGATTGGAAAGCTGTGATTTATCTATTCGTTATGGCTTGCTGTCTTACCAAGAAGAGGAAGACAGAGAATTCAAAATGGGTAGGAAAGATTTCTTCTTAACAATCAAAGTTGGCACTTCCATTCATTTTGCATAACTTATGGTTTTAAGTAAATTCCTAAGTTGTTTTGATTTATCTGAAAAAGTAAACTAGTACACTCAGTTTTGCTTACATAAACAGCTGGTCACTACCTTGAAAGTGTACTCCTTGAGGGTTATTTCCGGAGACTACATTTGATTGCTACTTCAGGAAATTTTTGAAGCCTTAATGAGGTTATTTTCACACCATCTTTGAGTTGTCTTGTAATTAAATGCAACCTGAAGAAGACGATAGACAGACAGAAGAATGGCAAGTTGGGGATGGAACTGCTAAATGAATATGAAGCGATGAAATTCATGTCAAAGTATGAAATAGGCTAATACAGCAAACATCATCATTTACTACGGGAAAAAGGAGAGGAGAAGTGATCATATACTAGTGGCCCCCTCTTAATGTCGGACATGAATAGCCTACCACAAAATTTTGGAGGTGCTTAGAAACGAAGATTACAAGCCATCGAAGCAAAAATCAACTTAAAAACCTTTGTTGTAGTTTTCCTGTGCATTAACTGGTCAGAGTCGTTTTGGACCAGCAACATCTAGTAATATAAACACTTCTTTTCTCTCATCATGGCCTTCCAATCTTAAATGGTGACAAAACCTTGATATATTTTTTTATTTCACTTTATGCTTCAAAGCCTTTTACCGATTAATCGACCTAAAACCTGCAACTGTTGCAGATATATATGTTTGTTTTGAAGCACTTGAATTCGAGTTTTACAAATTGAGGGAGTCATTTAGCTATGAACCCAGCAGGTACTTATTCTATGTCGTCCTTTATTGATATCATATAATGCATCTGATGCACATCTATGTGCTGAAAACATGTTAAACATTTTAAGTATGAACAAAATAAAGCATGAACTATGTGGCTGCATGCCAAAAGTTTGGTATTAAGTAGAGGGACATTTGACAGATCGGTCAGAATTCATTCCCATAAAACATGCCTAATTAATTGTTACAAATGGACCAATAACAAGTTGAGCACACCACGTATTCACAATAATAAGCGGTTGCGAACGTTTTGATGGCGACCACAGCGCTTGGATACCCAAAGCTTTGAATGAGATTACTGTATATTTTCCTTCCCAGCTTTCTCAGATCAAAGTCATACCTATCTCATTAAAATCTGGCATCCATGCCTCAAATGAAGAAATGAAAACTAAGTTGAAGTTCATTATTTAGCTTGACAACCATATATTAATAAGTTCTTGCAAATTTTTTTCAAGTTGAGAGAACTTATCCTAGTCGACAAAAAACATTGAAAAGGGACATTGGTCTGTTATTTCGTTCAGATTAATTTAAGAAGTAACTTAATCCAACCAACTAATTTAACATGTGAAGAGGAAAAAATAGAAACAAATAATATAATCAAGTGACGAAAATCGCACAAATTAAGCGGCAGTTTCTACCCCAGTTCTACCCGAACGCTTAACTGTATAGAATTATATTAAAATAAGTCCAAAGGTATCACTTTTGTTCATGTGTGATACTTTTGTCCATGTGTGAATTATTTGCATTCGGGACAAGGTACCGTTAGCTTACTATAAAAGGGTCACTATCTTGGGACAAAGTGCCTCACTTCAATCATTTCTTATCTCCTCTTACCTTGCTTCCGCTCCAAGTGTGGAACGAGAGCTTCTCTGGTCGAACAAAACACCGCAAATTCACATCCAAGAAAGAAAAACCACTGCAGATCACCAAAGAACAATGGCTCTTCCTGAAACACAAGGCAAACTCATCCAAGACGCATGGGACTACAAGGGCCGCCCCGCCGATCCGTCCAAAACCGGCGGTTGGATCAGCGCTGCCATGATCCTAGGTCCATATATATTTCTGCCATCTTTTTGTATTGGTCTCCTTATTGACTCGGTTTCTACAGTCCCTCCACTATTTGCATTTAGTATGCAAATGACTATGCATAACGTCGTCTCTAGCTCTAGTTCCTCTCTCTTACGGGAAATTTGCTTGAAATAGGAGGAGAGGCATGCGAGAGGTTGACGACGCTCGGTATCGCTGTTAACTTGGTCACTTACATGACCGGTACTATGCATGTTGCTAATGCAACTGCGGCAAACACTACCACCAACTTTCTTGGAACCTCTTTCATGTTGTGCTTGTTTGGTGGATTTATAGCCGACACATTTCTTGGAAGGTTCAACCAGTTTCTTGCGTTCTTTGCCTTACATTCTTGTTCTTTTCCAATCAACTAAGGCATGTGTTTACTGGTCTCTACTCTGTACTTATCGAGCCCTTTTGTTGTTGCTATTTTGGCAGGTATCTCACCATCGCTATCTTCGCTACCGTTCAAGCAATGGTGAGCTTCCTTTATTTTTTGCTGATTTGTTCTGTTTTCTCATGTGTTCTTATACCATATCTTTATTTGGGTCATTTTTGGTGATTATGGATTAGGGTGTCACCATTTTAACAATCTCAACAGTAGTCCCAAGCCTCAGGCCACCAAAGTGCGTAAACAACACCGATTGCATACGGGCAAACGGCACACAACTCAGTGTTCTCTACTCAGCTCTATACCTTATTGCCCTTGGAACTGGGGGTCTGAAATCCAGTGTCTCGGGTTTTGGGTCAGATCAATTCGATGACAATGATCCAAAGGAACGAAAACAAATGACCATGTTCTTCAGCTGGTTTTTCTTCCTAATAAACGTGGGATCACTTGCAGCTGTCACGTTTCTTGTTTATATACAAGATAACTTAGGAAGAAAATGGGGGTATGGTATATGTGCTTGTGCGATTCTGATGGGACTAACGGTGTTCCTCTCTGGCACTAAAAGGTACAGGTTCAAAAAATTGGTAGGCAGTCCATTGACGCAAATAGCAGGGGTGTTTGTCTGTGCTTGGAGAAAGAGGCGCTTGGATTTGCCGTCAGATCTATCACTTCTTTATGATGTTGACGACCTAGAAGATGGACGTAAGAAGAAGAAGCAAAAACTACCTCATAGCAAGCAATTCAGGTAATTGATTACTAGTTTAATTGTGCACAACTGCCTAACTACCTCATCTGGGTATATTTATTGCCCTTTCCTTGTTATGTTTTCTGTCTTTTTCTCGTTCTTTGACTTTGAGTAGATAACGACTCTTGTAGAACAATTAGTATTAGTAAGCAGTTTAGGACTACAGCAATTACTTTTTGCACAAGCAACCTTTCCTATAAGCACTGTAGTTCTAGTATTTACTACATTGCATGTGAAGTTTAGGACCATTTGGTGAAAGACGAAAGCATCCCATGTGTCTTGGAACTAAAGCGTGAGGTTTGGTTGAATTTTTGCTCATTTCGTCGAGTCGTCACATAATGCTTATAATTTGGACAAAACATCTGGGGAAGGTGCATGGTACCTAACTTTTCAGTGGGTCGTAGCCAATTATCACAAATAATCATTATTGTAGCAGAACCCTCGGTGAAAGAGTCGTCCACATGCCTGGCCAACCTTTGACGTCTTATGTCAATTTGCGTTTGTCCAGCTTAAGAAACTTTTCACCTTTTTTCTGATGTCTTTCTTTTTTCTAACTGACGACGATATACCAGCCCTAACAGAGAGCAGGGATGGGACAAAACATCAATTGTTTCTATTGGACTCTGGTCCACATTAGTTATAGACGTACGTAGCAGTTTCCATTATTATCCTGCAAATCTAATGTAACCGACCCACCCTGCTACTCATCTATCTTAAATATGAATATATTACGAGGCAGAGCATGTAAACCAATTAGATGATGTAGATATTCTTTTAAACCATGGTAGAGGCTGATTTAGTTAGACTTTAGAAAGTTATAATGAAACTAACGATTCTTTTGTTTTTAATATAAGAGGAAAGGATGACATATCTAATTCTTCACCTTCCATTGTTTGTTACCTACAATACGGAGAATTAACCAAAAACTTTCCATATATGTACGAATAAATTAAACTGATCACTAGAATTGTTTAACAGAATAGATTTTTGATTAGACGCACCATCTGTAAATGATCCATAGCATGTGGGAATACCTTTTCTTTGGCCTGTGCATTATAATCGATTAATTTATTTCTCCTATGGTTCAATATGCCAAACGGAAAAACATGACACAAACTTTTCGCCTGCTTATTAAAGCCTAGATTTTTTTTGGTTTAAATAACAGCACTCACCCAGTAAGAGACAACAAACAGATAAGACAAAATAAAGCCACAGGTAACCGGATACTATGAACGGCAGCTAGTGTCTTAAAGGTCATGATTCCGTCTCTCTAGATTTGCCTTTAGCTCATACGTTAACTATGCCCGTATGATTACAGGTTCCTGGACAAAGCAGCAATTAAAGATCCTGAAGCGACCGTAGCTAACAACTGGAATTTATCGACCCTAACAGATGTTGAAGAAGTTAAATTGGTGATCAGAATGCTACCAATTTGGGCTACTACTATTATATTTTGGACAGTCTATGCCCAAATGACCACATTTTCAGTGTCTCAAGCTTCTACCATGGACCGTCACATTGGAAAATCGTTCGAAATACCAGCGGCATCTCTAACTGTCTTCTTTGTTGGTAGCATACTCTTGACTGTGCCAATCTACGATAGGATTATTGTTCCAATCGCAAGAAAAGTGCTTAAGAACCCACATGGACTCACCCCTTTGCAACGCATAGGGGTTGGTCTAGTTTTATCAATCTTTGCTATGGTGGCAGCTTCACTCACTGAAGAGAAGAGGCTCAGAGTGGCAAGATCTCATGGTCTAACGAATGATTCAACGGCTGAGATCCCTTTAAGTGTGTTCTGGCTTGTCCCTCAATTTCTCTTTGTTGGTTCTGGTGAAGCATTCACATATATTGGACAGCTTGATTTTTTCCTGAGGGAATGTCCTAAAGGAATGAAGACCATGAGCACAGGGCTGTTCCTGAGCACACTTTCGCTAGGGTTTTTTGTTAGCTCTTCACTAGTCAGTATAGTGCACAAGGTGACAAGGAATAAGCCTTGGCTTGCAGATAATCTAAATCATGGCAGGCTTTATAATTTCTACTGGTTGTTGGCAATCTTGAGCAGCTTGAACTTGATCATATATTTGGCTTGTGCTAAATGGTATGTTTACAAGAACAAGAGGCTTGCCCAGGAAGGAATTGAGTTAGAAGAAGTTGATGAGCCTGCTTTCCATTGAGGGTTTTTCTTTTTTTTTTTTAACTTGCCTTTGTAAATTACACATCTTAATGTGATTTTGCCTTTAATAAGTCGTATACTCTGTTTTTATGACGTTCGAAAGGTCTAGAAAAGAGCGCTCAAAAAGGGTTGAACTCTTTGATGACCCACAAGAAGGCAAAGCACATACTTTATATTCCTTGTATAGAAGCTCATTGTGTCTTTAATATTAAGTTCCTCTAAAGGAAGAGTTTCAATATCATGAATACGCAGATAATTTCTTCACAGTATTACTGATCAGATATGTATTAATTAGTCTATTTTATTGTGTTAATGGTTTAATATAGAAGTCACTACCTATAAGATAACTTGAAACTTGGTGGAAGGAAACATCAAACTTCTCAACTATGTCAAAGTGTAAACTTTAGGGTGGTGGCTACAAAGTACTGAACACAAAACTGAGTCAACTATAATAGAAAGAAGCAAAGAAAGATTGGAAGTAAAGTCTAAATTTTTCATCGCATAAGCACCTTTCTATACACGAGAAACATGCGCAGGCATCTAGAACATGCTTCTACTTCTAATTTAGAAAATAACCGAAATAGCACGGGAAAGCAATCTTAGGAGTTCCATAACCTTCTCCTGCAAACAGTGTACAAAGAATACCTAATTCTCCACTAACCAAATTTAGTCTCATAATGAATCATTAAATTATTTGAACCACTTCATGAGCAAGTTAAAATGCACTTTTATAGTTGAAAATTAAATTTAAATGAACTAAAGACGCTCATTTATTAGAATAAACAACTTTAGCATTATATATCATTACTTCTGAAACTGGATATCGTCAAGCCTGCTTTTACATCAGCTCTAACTTCAAACTTAATAACATCATCTATAAAATTTTTAGAAATTCATTTTTAAAATACTATGTTGTTATCAGAACATGGTTTTATGCAAATACAAGAATGAGACTTTCCTTGCAATAAAAGTTTAAAAGAACTTGTATCGTACTTATTTTAACTTGTGAATACAAAACTGTTATCCATGTTTAAGAAATACTTCTTCATGAACATCTTTAAAGGATATATATTAAAGACCTTATTTTGCAATTGTTAACAAATATTTGGCGTAATAAATGGAAGAATTTTGTCGATATAGCAAATTCTATAAGTAAAAGTTAAGAGACTTGCACATTCAATGAACTTACGAGATGTTTTACCTAAGAAACGCGTATGTTAGTCTCCAATAGCTTATGCTTTCTAGATGTTACTCGAGCACTCTCTTAGCCTCTCAACCTCTGTGTATATTACTCTCTATGATCTGATCTTCTCGAGATTATAGAGAAGTGAATAGAAGGTTTTTTTAAGAACAAAGAAAAGGAAGGCTATGAACAGATAATTTCATTAGCACACACTCCAAAAAACACGTACAAGATTCAAAGATAAAAGAAGTCTGCAGAAACTGAAACGTAACAAAACTCCTAAAAACTAAGAACCACTAAAGACACTCAGCATTAATTACATCGATTAAATAAATAAATAAAACACGACTTGGTCTTCAAGTTGCTGATGCAGAACCACCATTCCTTTCATGCCAACTCCAGCTCAGTTATTCTATAGCTGAGTGCATGGAACTCGAGCTCCTGAACCACACGTTCCATCAATCTCCTCCTGGTTTAGGAGCTCGGGAGACAACCCCAACTTGTTCCCTAAGGAACTCAAACCTGTTAATTTGAAATGCTTTGGTGAACAGATCAGTAAACTGATCTGCAGATACACAATAAACCAGACAAACTTGTCCCTCCTTATGGATGTCCCTCAAGTGGAAATCCTTGAGTATAAAGTGTTTTGTTCTGCTATGGAACACAACATTTGTTGAGATAGCCAAAGCTGCTTTGTTGTCCACTGTAACTTCAGTAGCACTAGTCTGATTCAATTTTAAGTCATCAAGCAACTTCCTCAACCAAATAGATTGGTTTACAGCTATTGTAGCCGCCATTAATTCAGCTTCTGTAGTAGAGAGTGCAACTACCTCTTGCTTCCTTGAGCCCCATGAAAAATATGCTGAACCAAAGCTAAAGCAGTGACCCGAAGTGCTCCTCATATCATTACTTGAGTCGGCCCAGTCACTGTCAGAATATCCTTGTAGTTTCAGCTCCCCTGTTGTTTTATAACACAAACCAAAATTCACAGTACTACTAAAGTACCTCAGCACTCTCTTCAATGCAACCATATGAGTCTCAATGGGAGAAGACATATACCTTGACAACACACTGACAGTGTACTGTATGTTGGTTCTTGTAGCTATCAAGTACATGAGACAGTCGAGTATGCTCCTGTAAAGAGCAGCATCTGCACTTGGACTGCCATCTTCTCTTTGTAGCTTCTCCTTAGTTATAGGTATGCTTACTCCCTTACACTCCTCCATTCCAAATATGGTTAAAACTTCTTTAATATACTTTCTTTGACAAACGAACATCTCACCTTCTTCTTGTATTACTTCTAGTCCCAAGAAGTATGTCATATGGCCTAGATCAGTCATTACAAAGGCCTTCATCAGTTTAACCTTTACCTCTGTAATCTCCTCCTTACACTCACCTGTCAACAAAAGATCATTAACATAGATAAACACAATAGTTACCTTCTCGTTTATCCTCACATACAAGGTCACTTCATTCACACTTCGTCTGAAGCCATTGTTGCACAGATATGTATCTATCTTTCTGTACCAGGCTCTAGGAGCCTTTTCAAGGCCATACAAGGCCTTCTTCAGCCTTTACACCTTACTCTCTTGTCCTTGCACCTTGAACCCTTCGGGCTGCTCAATGAAGATTTGTTCTTTCAGCTCTCCATTTAGGAAAGTCAATTTCACATCTAGTTGATAGATGTGCTAGCTTCTTTCTGCAGCAACAACAAGAAGAAATCCAACAGTTTCGAGTCTTGTCACTGGTGGAAAGGTTTCCCGGTAGTTTATGCCCTACTGTTGAGCGTACTCCTTCACAACAAGCTGAGCCTTATGCTTGTTGATTGTCCCATCTGAGTTCAACTTGATCCTTATAGACCCATTTGATGCCAATAATCTTCCTATTCTCTGGTCTATTGACCAACTCCTAGGTGTTATTCTTCTCTATCATCCTCAATTCTTCTCTCATTGCTGCAGTCCACCTATCATCTTTACATGCCTCATCATAGCAGCTTGGCTCTTCTTGAGCTATATTGCATCTACCATACACATTGGTAAGGCTCCTGGTCCCTCTTATGGGGGAATCATCATAGTCAACTTCTTCTTTAGCTTGCAGTTCTTCCATTGGTGCCTCCTCAACATTTTCTTCTATGTTTTCTCCAGCTTGCATTTCTTCCACCAGCTCCTCCTCTATATCTTCTTATATGCTATCTTCTTTTCTTTTCTCCCACTTCTTCACGGTAGTCTTCTTCTCCTTTTCCTCATTCCAATTCCACTGCTCTTCCTCAAGGAAGGTGACGTCCTTGCTCACAGTCACACGACCAGTTGCAGGTCGGAACACTTTGAAAGCCTTGGAAACTTGACTGTATCCAATAAAGACACCGCCTTCAGCTATTGAGTCCAATTTGTTCCTCTTTACTTGTGAAACGTGGATAAAGAACTTGTAACCAAAAATTCAGAGATGTTTCATGCTTGGCTTCTTATCAAACCACGCCTTATGAGGAGTCTATTCTAACAGTGCCTTGGTAGGCAGCAAATTCAGCAGGTATATTATTATGTTAGTAGCCTCTGCCCATAACAACTTAGGCAAGCTCTTCTCTCTAAGCAAACATCTGGTAATCTCCATGATTGACCACTTCGTTTTGCTGAGGTGAGTACGGAGCTGTGAGTTGGTGGTGAATTCCACCTCTATCACAGATTTCCTTGAACCTTCTTGAGTAGAATTCCCCTCCATTATCTGTTATTAATGCTCGAATCTTCTTCCTACTCTGCACTTCTATCAGCCTTTTAAACTTCAGGAAAACTTCTGCAGCTTCAGACTTATGCTTGAGGAAGTATATCCAGCAGTACCTCCTCCTATCATCAATAAAGGTTATGAAAAATTTGCTTCCACTCAGTGATTCCACAGGCAATGGACCATATATATCTGAATGGATCAGCTTAAGCTTCTCAGTTGCTCTCCACTTGGACCCCTTGAATGGTTTTTTGTGTTGTTTACGTGTAAGACATACTTCACAATTGGAGCTACTTTCTTGCAATATAGGTAGATCTATGGCCACGTGATGTTCCTACAGATACCTCAACCCTTTGACATGATAGTGGTTGAGTCTCCTATGCTACAAGAATGTGAAATCCACCTTTGAACTCATGGCCTTTGGACCTCTCAAATATGGATTCAAACAGAAGCTCCTATCCACCATTTTGATGCTGAACATCTCTTGCTCATCACCATGTGCTATGGTGCATTGATCACCATCAAAATGCACACTTAGACCCTTCATCAGAAGCTGAGTTACAATCAACAGATTCTTCTTGAGCTTAGGAATATAAGGGATATCCTAAATTATCCTTGTACCTTCAGTACAGTTAAACAACACATCCCCTTTGCCCTCAACTAAAATTAGTTAGCCATTACCAATCCTCACCTTGGCCTTCACTATTTCATCTAGGTGTTTAAATAGATGAGAATTTCCTGTTATGTGGTTTGTACAACCACTGTCTACGAACCATTCCTCAACAAGTGATTGAGGGCTAAAGCAGGAAGCAACAAGCAACACCTTTTCTTGTTACATTGCAGCATGAGTTTCTGTACTTGACTGCAGGACGTCCTTTTCTCTGCACAGTCTTGCAATGTGGCCAAGTATGTGACATCTCCTGCACTTCACGTTTGGCCTTCTCCAACATTTGAAGTGGGGATGGCCTCTCTTGCCACAATGTTTCCAAGCATCCTTGTCGCACTGCTCACGATCTTCGCTACTTGGACCTCCTCCTTTTCCAGTGCTCTTGCTCCAATTCTTCCTCTTGCCTGCTCTTTCCTAGCTAATCTTCAACTTTGCCTTCAAGGCCCCCTCGAGCTGCCTGTCACTTCTCAACAGTCGTCGCTACTCTTAGGCTTGGAGAGCATTCAGGAATTCTACTAGTTTGATGGAAGCAACATCTCTGGTGTTCTCCATTGAAGCAATTGTGGCTTCAAACCTCTTGGGCAACGAGGTCATAAGCTTCTCCACTAGTCTTTCATCTGGAAACTTTCTCCCCAAAACCTAAATCCTGTCCTCCAATTCTACTAGGCTGTCATAGTATTGCTTGACAGACTGTACTTCTTAATTCTACATTCTATTTGGTATGGTCGAGTCGGTCGTGCTGGGCCCGAGCCCATTCGTAATGATCCACAGGCCGATTGGTCCAATCTTCAAA
>JAOTAY010000190.1:34221582-34247937 GCA_025629805.1 Erythroxylum baracoense | reverse complement strand
AGCCAGAATTCTTGTGCTCAATAGTTGATTCCATGGATCCAAACGGCAACGTGCAGCCTCGTCAGAATCCGGCTGAATCACTATCAAACTCTCGAATCAGATTGTTTGCCTTCATCCCTCTTATTTTATCATCTCCAGCATATTCAGCCTGGAGAAAATCCCAAATCTCCTTTGTCGATTCCATCTCCATGATACTTTGTAAAAATAGAGGGCAACACAACATTATACAGACAGCTAGTAGCTTTAGCTTTCTTTACTACTATCTCAGTATGATTGTTAACTTGGTTAGGAGTGGCATTATTTGCCAAAGGGGGTACCTCATAATCATCTTCCACAGCCACAAGGCAGACCCCATCAAGAATGTCTTTGTCTTGACTGCCCAAGCTTTGTAATTCTCACCATCGAATATTGGAGTTGCCATCATCTGACTCATGCTTGAATCCGTTCCTCACAGCCCTTAAGATGCAAAGGCTCTGAACCAATGTTAGTCTCAAATAACTTATGCTCTTTAGATGTTACTCGAGCACTCTCTCAGCCTCTCAACCTCTGTATATATCACTGTGCTGTGATATGATCTTCTCGAGATGATAGAGAAGTGAACATAAGTTTTTTTTTAAGAACAAAGAAAAGGAAGGCTATGAAGAAATAACTTCATTAGCACACACTCTAAAAACCACGTACAAGAATCAAAGATAAAAAAAGTCTGTAGAAATTGAAAAGTAACAGAACTCCTAAAAACTAGGACCGACTAAAAACACTTAGCATTAATTACAACGATTAAATAAATAAAAAGAAAACAAGACTTGATCTTCAAGTTGCTGATGCAACTGCTTTTCTTAACTTCAGCAGAACCACCGGTCCCTTCATGCCAACTCCAGCTTAGTTATTCTACAGCTGAGTGCATGGAACTTGAGCTCCTGAACCATACGTTCCATCAAATTTAACCTTAATCGTTTAGTTGGTTTTCACAATTTGGATCAGTTTATAAAAGAATCACATTTCAGTATAGAAAATATATATTGGAAAAAAGATAAGATGGAGAGAGCGCTTTCACGAGAGTTAACAAGTTGAGCTCCGCTCTTTGCCCACAAATGAATTATATTTTTGAAACCTCACAATACAACAAATTAAGAAAAAGGCTACGTTTTTTTTTTGCTACGATTTCAAAATCGTAGTTAAAGGAAAAAGTGACACTTTTCGGTGCCAAAAGCCAACCTTTAGCTACGATTTCCATGTCCTTCGGGAGATCTAATCTTGCCTACTTTGCAAGCTCCAAAAAAAAAAAAAAAGTTGCATAGGCTTTCCTAATTATATGAAGCGAAGCTATTCCAATGAAAGTTCCTAATCCTTAACCCTGAACGAGATTATTCCGCTAAGACCCACTCCCTCAATACAGAAAATATTGGTAGTTTACCACCAATCTACTAGACTGGCTGCTTTCACTCCAAAATCAACTAAATCATTATGCTTGTCCCACTTTTCATCTATCTTGCTAACAGATTGAAAGTGTCAATGACTCGTTCGCGTCACAACTTCAGACTCTTGTAATGATATGTAGGCGATCAATCATTTACAGTTTGTATCCATTGTATCTAATCTCAGTCAGCCCGCAACCACCGGTTTCAATACTGCTCCCAGATTTCATTTCGTTGATCATTCCAACACGTATCTGTCATAAGGGAAACAATTAGATAGCTACTAGAAAAAGAAAACCAATGTCAGTATCCAAGAAATACAAGTAACCACGTGAAAATGTCCTGCGAGCGAATGGCAGTTTTGTCATATCTGCTCTCGAATCTTGTCCATAGCTCAGGAAACCAGCCCTTCTTTTCTATCTTAAACTAATAATGAAAGATGGTCACGTCTCTCCCTATCTCTCTTGCTCAATAATTTCAAGAAACCAATAATTCATAGACCCTTTTCAAGTCAATCAAAGGGCTTATCATTCAAGGCATCGCTTGTACTTTCATGCTATTATAGGCGTAGTGGGTTGGCCAATATATATGTATCCTCGTATTAGGGGGAATCCTTTAATCTTTGTTAAGGTGATTCCTTTTTATAAGATTGGTCAAAATGCAAGATATTGGTGGGATGTCAGTTTCAAGAATTAAAATCAACTAGTTTTGCGAAATTGGCAGGCACTTATATTTGCTTATTGGAATGAACTTCGATCGTATTCTTTGATTAGATGCCACGGCTCATGATCATCCAAGAATTTGTGTTCTTTGCAATCAGCTCCCTTGTCTATTATGGTGAGAGCAAAGGCCCAACTTTTAGTTCAGTTTGATAAAACCAACACACGCAAGAAGAAGGTGAATTATGTGTGACAAAAGAAAAATTTGTAAAATAATTTCAGTTCAAAAAGAAATGATAAGAGCCTATCTATAATTAAAACATTAGGAGCCTATTGTATGATAAGATCCTATTTAAACGGAAGAAGCCTGTTAAGTGAAAAAAAGCTCATCAAATGATGGCACCCTACTAAACGAAGAGTTCTGTTAAAAACAATTTAAAACAGTAGGTGCCTGTTAAAACTAAAAAGAACCTCTTGCAATTTGAAAACAGAAAAAGCCTGTTATAAAGTGAAGGAACCTTTTGCTGAAATAAACATACACATAATATAATGGAGAAATTTAAAAGTTAAGAGAAGAGAGAGAAGGACGCTGTCAATTTATACTGGTTCGGCTTATAACTTAAGCCTACGTCCAGTCCCTAAGTATCTAACTTGAGTGTTTCACTACAAAATCAAGTAGTAATTTGACGAGCCTCTCTAAGCTCATAAGTTAATATTTTTCAAGATTCTTCAACCTTCCACACTAGTAGTATTTTATATTAGCCTCTACAATCTCTCAAATAAAATAATAAGGTTTGCTTGATATGAGCTTCAATAATATTTCTCAATAGAATTTCACTTTCTAACACATAAAGGAAATTTTACAAAGATATCACTTTCAAGAATGTATATGCTTTTTATGAAATTTGACAATATAGCTTCGCAAGCTTTTGTATCGTTCAGTTCTATTTGTTCACAGTTGCATTGACTCTTCCTTAAATAGACATTTCTTCAACTAGTCGTTGCTTTACTTACATCCTTAGTCAACTGGATTAATTTGAATCTGAATATTTTTTTACGTTTATCTTTGCCAAAATTCTTGCAGTGATTACGGAACAAATATGTGACCTTCATAATTAGTAAGATCCTTTCAAATAAACCATTTTTAATAAGGTAAGTTCATAAAGAAGATTCCTATAATAAAGGAAGCATATATCCTATGATTTTAGCTGCTTTGTAGAAAAATGTATCGTTACCTATACAAGGAAGTAAATTCAATTTGAATTTTGAAATATTATAAGGTCATCATCAAAATCATTAAAAAGCCTTGAGCTAATAATCTCCCCCTTTTTGATGATGAAAAACCAAGAACATATATATTTTCAAAAATTCAAATCATAAACTAAGATATATTTGTAGACTTTAGTCTTTCATTAATAGATTATATATCACAGCAAAATACATCATAGATCATTAAAGCAATTTTGAAAAAAAATCATAGATCATTAACTACTCTCTCCCTTTCTTATTATCAAAAAATATATCTACTCTCCCCTTTGTCATTACCAAAAAGAAGAGGGGAAAGAACTAATCAATCAAAAAGTAAAAACGTCTTAATCCCACAAAGATGTAAAACAATAATATCATTTAAGAGATGTTTACTCTAGGCTATTAAACTAGAAGGAGCCTTCTAAATAATTCATTCAAACTATAAGATCCTTTTACGTAACTAATTTAGCCTGATAGGGGCCTTCTTTTTAGAAGGGGCCTGTTAATACTTACAAACGAAAGTGGCATAGTATCTTCGAATACAATTAAATATCAAAGAGTTTGCACATACCAAGTTCTTTTCTTAAGATGTAAAATCTATCTTCAAAGAGTGGTTTAATGAAAATATCAGCTACTTGATTCTTAGTATTAATATGCAAAAGATCAATGGTTCCTTCTAAAACATGATCTCTAAGAAAATGATGTTTGATTTCTATATGCCTAGTCTTAGAATGATGTATAGGATTTTTAGAAAGATTTATAGCACTAGTATTATCACATAATATAGGAATATAAGAAAAGTTTAGAGAAAAATCTTATAGTTGATTCTTCATCCATAAGATTTGAGCACAATAGCTGGTAGCTACTATGTATTTTGCTTCAGTCGTCGAAGCATTTTGTAATTTTGCTTCTTGCAGGACTAACATACTAGACATTCTCTAAGAAATTGACAATGATCACTTGTGCTTTTTTGATTGACTTTATCACCTGTATAATCTACATCACAATAGCCCACTATATTAAATGAATCAATTTTTAGATACCATAGTCCAAAATCCATAGTTCCATGGAGATATCGAAAGATTCTTTTGATTGCTTAAAGTTGACTTTCTTTTAAATTTGATTGAAAGCGTAGGCAAAGACATACACTAAGAATAATGTCTAGTTTTGAGCTTGTAAGATATAGTAGTCATCTAATCATTCCTGTATTTTTTGTCTCATTCGTAACATTGCCTTTTTCTTCTTTATCAAGTTTAGCTCAAGTGTATATGGGAGTATCCATCGGTTTAGCATTCTCAAAATGAAATTTCTTGATGAGTTCCTTTGTGTATTTGTCTTGACTAATGAAGATTCTTTTTTATGTTTGTTTGATTTGTAATCCAAGAAAGAATGATAATTCTTCTATCATGCTCATTTCAAACTCTCCTTATATTAATGCGTAGAATTCTTCACAAAAGGATAGATTAGTAGCACCAAATATTATGTCATAAACATATATTTGCACTATGAGTAAATCATTTTCCTTTCTCTTAATAAATAAAGTTTTATCAACCTTTCCTCTTTTAAAGTTATTCTCAAGCAGAAAGTTACTTAAACTCTTATACCATGCTTAAGGAGCCTACTTTAAACTATACAGAGCTTTGGTTAACTTCATCACGTAATCTGGATTATTTTCATCTTTAAAACCTAGGGGTTACTTAACAAATACTTCTTTGTTAATGTAACCATTTAAGAATTCACTTTTAACATCCACTTGGAACAACTTGAAGTTTTTATAGCATACAAAGACAAGTAAAATTCTAATTGATTCCAATCTAGCAACAAGAGCATAAGTTTCATCAAAATCAATACCTTCCTATTGATTGTAACCTTAAGCTACAAGTTTAGCTTTATTTCTTACTACCTTGCCATTTTTGTCAAGCTTGTTTCGAAATACCCATCGAGTCCTAATGATTGACTTGTTTTGAGGACGAGGTATTGGATTTTAGACTTGTTCTTGTTAAATTGATTCAGTTCGTCTTTCATATCTGAAACCTATTTTTTATCAATAAGGGCGTTTTCAACTGTCTTTGGTTCTATTTGTGAGATGAGAGAAACAAAGTTGTTCTTGAACGATGATCTTGTTCTTAGATTTTCAGAGGGATCTCACAGAATATATTGATTTGTATCAAGACCTCTACATTCTCTTAGTGTTTTTCGTTGTATAGGTTCCTGCTGAGATGAGGAGCTTGCTCTATTCTAACTTCAGAGGGGCCTTTTTGAATTTGTAACTATGAAGGTATTATAGGTGTATTTTGATTCTCTAATGTATTTTTAGGTACCAATGGATGCTCTTCATTATCTGAGTCAGTTGCTGTTGTCTAATGTAGTGCTTCATCAAATACCATATATATCGATCCTTCTATCTTCTTTGTTCTTTTATTATATACTCTAAATCCTTTACTAGCAGTATTGTAGCCCAAGAAAACAGCTTCATCTGATCTGGCATCAAACTTTCCAAAGTTGTCTTTTCTATTGTTTAGAACGAGACACTTGTAGCCAAATGCTTGAAAGTAATCAACATTTGGTTTTCTTCCTTTCTATAGCTCATAGGGGTCCTTTTTAGAATAGGTCTTATAAGATATTTGTTAAGTATATAACACGTCGTAGATACTACTTTTGCCCAGTATCCATAGGGTAGTCCACTTTCACACAACATGGCCCTGGCCATATCAACTAAAGTTCTGTTCTTTCTCTCTATAACTACATTTTATTGAGGCGTCCTTGGACAAGAGAAGTTATGAGTTATACCATTGCTGTCATAGAATTCTTCAAACTTTCTGTTATCAAATTCTATCCATGATAGCTCCAAATTGAAGTGTTGTAGTACCCTTTTTCTATCTGATTTTTATTGCAAAACTTTTCAAACACTTCAAAAGTATCATCCTTATTTGATAAGAATAAAACCATGTAAATATGGAGTAATCATCTACTAAAAAAAACCATAATGTTTACCACCAAAACTTTGAGTCCTAGTAGGATCGAATAAATCCATGTGCATAAGTTCAAGTGGTTACCTAGTAGACACAATATTTTTAGAAGAAAAGCTACTTCTGACTTGTTTACCTTTTAAACAAGCCTCACAAACTTGATTGCCTTCAAACTTTAAGGTCGGTAGTCCTCTTATTAACTCATTTTTAGACAGTTTTAATAAAATGCTCATGCTAGCATGTCCAAATCTTCTATGCCAGATAAACAAATCCTTTTCTAGTGAAACAAAACACTTAACACTTTGTGAGAAAATGTCTTCCAGTTGAGCACAATATATATTTTGATTTCTAGGACCAACAAACATAATATTATCATTATGAATATCGACAATTTAATAATGAGATGCATAAAAAAATGAAATTGTAACTTTTGTCACATAGCTGACTCATACTCAACAGGTTATGTTTTAAACCATCAACAAAAAAAACGTTATCAATAGAGGTAGAGTTAGAATCACCAATTTTACCAATTCCGATGACCTTTCTTTATTTTTATCTGCAAAGACAACATTAACTTTGTGTTTTCTTTTAATGTAGTTGAAGTGTGACCTGTCATGTGTCTCAAACAACCACTATCAACTATCTATTGATTCTCCCTTGTCTCTGTTTTGAAATATATCTGCAAAAAGCATTATCTTATTTTAGGTACTCCAATTTTTCTGGGTCTTTTAAGGTTAGTAGTTTGAACGTTTAGTCTCCAAGCATACATCTGAGATAATTTATTTTTATGAAAATTACAAGAATGAGTAATGTGACCATGATTACCATAGTAGTCACATAAAACAGATGAATGATAGTTGTTATGATTTTTGCCACTTATCAGGTTCCTGCTGTTTTGGCTATACTAGATTTACCAAAGAAGTTATGTATGGCTTGATATTGTTATTTTCATTGTATCCTATTCTGGCCTTACAAAAAATGCATTTACCACTATTAAGCAATGCATCAAGATTCTTCTTCCACTAACGAAATTTTCTAGATCTTTTTCTAGAGATAAGATTTTTCCATCACTTTTATTCTTTTCAAGTTCTAAAGTGGTGATTTTTTCTTCTAACTGTCTTACCTTATCAGAATCATTTTTAGCAGCGTATTTTCCAATTTAGTTACTCTTTTTTTAAGAGCTTCTTTTTCAAAAATCTTTTGCTTATAGTTAACCTCAAGAGACATATTCCTAGTCCCCAAATTCTCATTCGCCGATTCCAATGATTTAATCTTACTCTTTATAGATACATTATTACTTTTAGACTTCTCTACTTCTTTGAAATACTTTATTGTCAACTTTTTGTATTGATCATACAATTAATGATATGCATTTTTCAATGCATCAACTTCAATATCATACTTAGAATAATATACCTCATCAGCTCCTAATTCAACCAGGAAGCAAATGTTGCTGACTTCTTTTGGCTCTTTTTCTTCAAAGTTTTCAGAATCCTCATCTAACCAGGCTGCAATCATCACTTGCTGTCTAGATTTTCTATTTTCTGACTTGTCATTTTGAAGAAGAGGACATTCTAGTCTTGTGTGTCCAGGCTTTTTGCAATGATAGCGTATGATTTAATTGTTTTGTGTATTGCTATTGCTGCTGCTACTATTTGTTAGGAATATGTTGTTTCCAGCTTTCTTGTTTCCTTGTCTTTTCTTCGCCAACTTCTTTTTATAGAAGTGGGCATATTTTCTGACTATAAAGTTGAACTCATGATCTCCATCTATTTGTAGCTTAGTGTCACTTTCGTCACTGTTTGATTCATCAGTTGCTTTTAGTGCCATTCCTTTTCCGTAGGAGGATCCTTCATCTCACCTAAGCTCAGTTTCATCTATCATCAGATTTCATTATAGCCAGTCGAGTGAAATAGTGTCTAGAGCCTTTGTTGTTTCTAGAGCTGTCACCTTAGGTCTCTATTCCTTTGGTAGTGAGCTTATAATCTTCGTTATGGACTTGTCATTGGGATATATCTTTCCCAAGTTCTTTAAGGTCGTGATGATGTTGTTAAAACGTCTAAAAAATTCTTCTATGGTCTCTCCCTATTTCATGCCAATAGTTTTGTATTGATAAACTAAAAGAATTACTCTATGCTTCTTTACCTCATTCGTTCCTTCAAATATGAATTGTAGTTTGTCCTATATTTCTTTTACTGTAGAGCAGTCAGATATCTTTTCATATTCTTTTGGGGACAATGCACACATCAGGTTGTCAGCATTAGTCCATACTTCTACGTTATCAAAAATGGGAATTACAGCTCCAACTCTAATTGTTTGCCATACTTCGATATCTACATATTGGAGATACATTGTTATTTTCTCTTTCCAATATGAGTAGTTATTTCCATTTAAGTAAGGAGGCTCTAAGATAGTTTGTCCTTCAAAACTTCTCAGATTGTTTGTCATGATCTATCATATGCTGTAAAACTAAAAATTGTGAAACCTCACTCTAATAATAAAAGATAAAGCAAACACACGTAAGGGGGTGGGGGAGGGGGGTCAGTCATAAGATACTTTCAGTTCAAAAAGAAATGACAAAAGCATATCTATAATTAAAACAGTAGGAGCCTGTTGTGTGATAGGATCCTATTTAAATAGAAGGAGTCTGTTAAGCAATAAAAAGTTTGTCAAATGATATGACCTACTAAACGAAGAGTTTTGTTAAAAACAATTTAAAATGGAAGGTGCCTGTTAAAACTGAAAAGAACCTATTGTAAGTTAAAAACAGAAGGAGCCTCTTATTGAAATAAACACATACATACAGTATTTTTTTAAAACACATACATACAGTATAATGTAAAAATTTAAAAGTTAAGAAAAGAGAGAAAAGGACGCAGTCGATTTATACTGGTTCAGCTTACAACTCAAGCCTACATCCAGTCACCAAGTATCTAACTTGAGTATTTCACTATAAAATAAGTAGTAATTTGACGAGCCTTTCCAAGCTCACAAATTAATATTTTTCAAGGTTCTTCAACCTTCCACACTAGTAGTATTTCACTAGCCTCTATAAGCTCTCAAATAAAAAATGAGGTTTGCTCGATATAAGCTTCAGTAATATCTTTTAATAGAATTTTACTTTCTAAACAAGAGAAATTTTGCAAAGATATCACTTTCAAGAATGTATAAGCTTTTGATGATACAATATAGCTTCACAAGCTTCTATATCATTCAGTCTACTTGTTCATAGTTGCATTAACTCTTTCTTAAATAGGCATTTCCTTCAACTAGTCATTGCTTCACTTGCATCCTTAGTCAACTAGATCGATTTTAAATCTGAATAATTTCAACTTTTAACTTTGCTAAAATTCTTTCAATGATCACGAAGGTAATATGTGACCTTCATAATTAGTAGTATCCTTTCGGATAAAAATTTCTTATAATTTATAATAAGGTAAGTTCATAAAGAAGGTTCCTGTCAGAAAGGAAGCATATATCCTATGATTTTATTTCCTTTTGAGAAAAATGTATCGTTACCTATATAAGGAAACAAATCCAATTTGAATTTTGAAATATTTTAAGGTCATCATCAAAATCATTAAAAAGCCTTGAGTTAACACAGTCCTTAGATGAACAATAGTTCTAGCATTTTGTCATACTTATAACTTAGGCCACTCACTTCAACTAAGTATACAATTGGCTACCAAAAAAAACATAGCTAATTGTTTCAAAAACATTTATAGTTATTTGTAACATTTATGTTTCATCGTATGAAGCGTCATCAATTTTTCGTAGCTGAAAATTATAGGCGATAATTCCAAAAATTGTAAACAAAATTTATTAGTTACAAAAAATTTTTATAGCTAAATCATTACAAAAACATAACAAAAAATCAAATGTTGTTGGGGAAAAATTACCCACCAAATGATTGAGAATGCAAAATAAAATATAGCTAATATTTTTTGGTTATGTTTTTCTCTGTGTAGCCATATAGTATTTATTGTGTTTTTCATAACATAGCCAAATGTCAAATTTTATTTGCTGCATGTTTCATAACATAGACAAATTTTCTTTGCTACGTTAAATGTTAGTTGCTACAATTTTAATATTTTCACAACATATTATTTATTACATTTTAAATCCATGATATTGAACAAAATGTTTTATATATAATATATTGACATATATTTTATTATGAATTATTTGTTAACTATTATAAAATTAAATCATAGAAAAATATTATTAATTTAAAAAGTTGAGCATTGAATATATAAAGTAAAATTATAGAAATATCCTTAAATTATACCAATAAACAGAATATAACATTAAAGGATGATTATTTGTTCATATACAAGATGCTAATGACAACCTAAGCAGTTCTTGTAGACAAAACAATAAATAAAGAGTTTACTTAACAAATTATAATATGTTTGACATACTTAAAAAAAGCTAAAATTATAAAATATTAGAGCATAACCTGAATGACTGCTTAGTGTTGTCCATGTCCATGAACTTGTAATCAAATCAAACACCACATAACTTTACCATTCACAACATAATTAGTCAACACTTGCAAACACTGAAAACACCATATAACTTTACCATTAACAACATAATCAACTAACAGTTGCATCTTCATTAATTTTGTAATATGAGAAAAAACTATTAAAATTAAATTATAATAAATATAGGAAGTGATAGAAAAAGTATATGAGATAGAATTAATACCCTTCACTTTTCTCTTCATTTCTATCAAAGTATAGGCTAAGTATTCTTTTAAATAACATATCATGTTGTGCTAATTTTACTTGAGTTTTTTGTCCCTGAATTACTTCAGATTGTAATACAACCTTAAGCTTGTTGTTTTCCTCTTGAAGGTGCTCAATGATTGTTTTATATTTTGAGGTTGAAACATTTGGCATAAGGCCATAGCAAAGGCCTTTTATATAACTGGAATGAGTACTAAGTATTGTATCATAAATGCCCTCTGCATTGGGCTCATTCACCTCATATATAGACTTCTTTAATAACTCTTACATCTTATTCTAAAATTAAAAAAACAATATTCAATCCACATATTACTATTTACTACTACATTAATAAATGAACAAAAATATTGAACAAACTTTTATACTTACGTAGTTGTTTTATATTTCTTCTAACACCCATCCTTTATCTTTCTTATAGTGAGTGACTTTATATAGTGATATTCTATCACATTATTGTCCATTTAGTTCCTTCACTTTGTTTTATGAAATAAAAAAGGCATAATAAATAATATAGTGTTTATTGATTTAAATATAACTTGCAAACGTTGATCTTACATATTCATTTCGGACAATTACAAATGATTTTGACCCTTGATTATAAGTTGTTTTTATTTTTTGATATACTAACACTTACCTTCTTAAAATTTTAAAAATCAAGAAAAAAATACATAACCTAGTCACTAAATCATCTAATAAGATTAATGCAAGCAAATGTCAAGGCAAAGAAAATAAATATGAACTTTCAGGTTAGCCTAATAATCACACAAACTATTCCAATTCTCTTCAAACATTCGTTCAAAAACATTCGTTCGTGCCTCTGCATCAAAAGGGAAAGATTTATAATACTTATGAAACTTGAATCGATGATCCATAGTCCTTTGTTTTAATGATGAAGTAATACAGTTTGAAACATTTGGGTTCTCAATATCCACAATATTCAATTTCAACTGTGAATAATAAATAAAAATGTAATTAATCTCAAAATCATTGAAACAATATTGCATAAAGTTAAAGATTTTGTATAATTACCACAACTTTTTTCAAAGCATTTAAAAAAAATATCTTCCTTCAAATTATGGGAACTTTTTCGTAAATTATTTACCTTTAACATCATCATAAGTTTCTAATCCAACATCTTAGAGATGTTTTAAATCATCAATTAGTAGGTGCATGTTTACATCGATATCCCTACTAGGAGCAGTGGGTCTTAGAATAAGTAAAGACAACAAGAAAAAGGCTCCTTTATACACTTCTATAGGGTTAAATTGTATGGAATAATAATTACCGGTCATATGCTGTAAGAAGTACTCATATTACTAAATGGATTAAATTCATCAAAGGCTAACTCAAGTTAAACGTTACAATAATCCTCTATAAACTATAACAACTTCCATCAAAGTCTTTCTATGCCTTTGAGTCTATTGGATGACACATAATGTTATTACTAATGCAATTGTTTTTATGTCACCTCATATCTATGGTTGTTTTTGTTGACATAAAAAGTCTTTGTAATTGTGATTTAATAGGGAAGTATCTTAATAATTTGTAGGGTATCTTTTTTCCTTTTCCATCATCCATTTGCCACCTTGATGCACCATAAATAAGAAAATTTTAAGATCTTTAAACTCCTTCCAAAAGAAAACATAATCGTACTTGTAAGTACGTATTGATATACATCATAATCCAAGGTCACCTAAGAATATTTTTTGCTTCATAGTAAGACTTAGGAAATTTGTGTCTAATTGGTAACGCGTCTTTAAGCAACTCAATCAACATGTCAAAAGATCTGTTACTCCACCTATTATATACCTTTAAGTTAAACAACTTCACAACAAAAGATAGTTAGGAGAAATTAGAGCACTCTAGATATAATTCTTCTTCTGCTATTTTCAATAACTTCTTAAAATTTTATTGTGTAATTCTACTTAATGTATTAGGAAAAGTATTATCATCCATAGTCTCCATATAATTCCCCATATTCTCTAACATTTCTCCAATTCCATCATTTATGTCATCATTATTATCAGTATCATCCACATAATGATTATTATCACCATCATCACCTGTGTCAAAACTTCTAACATTATTTTCTTTAGAATGTTCACCATGATAAATCCATCGAGTATATAATTTATTTATGCCTTGGATTAGCAATTGATTATATACGTCTTAATTTTGATTGTTGAAATTTAAAAAATCTATGCATGGACGACAAATTTCACATTGTAAACCTATTTGATCTTTTACAAATTTCATGAAATTCTTCACTCCTTCTAAGTAATATTGACTAGACCATTTCCAAAGAGTCACCCAACTTTTGTCCATATATCTATACAATTATAAGTTACTAAATTACTATGTGTAATTTAAGTTGTCAATAAACAAATGGTAAGTCAAAATTGACATACCATGTTTGTATTCTACTAAAGAATGCAATTAGTTGGCAGACTGTGACAAACCCTCTAATAGGACATATGACAAGATAATCTTACAAAAAGCATATAGTGAGAAACACTATTCAATGAAAACAAATAGAGTATGGTGTCATCTAATTTGTATTTGAAATTGGAAATAGGATAAGGAAATAGGAAATAGGAAATAGGATAGTTAAATTAGAATTAATGTTTATGTAGTATGTAAAACATATTTAGTGTTTACTATAATATGCTTAAAATTATTAACTTTGGAGCTCTAACTAATGTAGTTGGAGCCATGAAGGATAAAATAGGCAAAAATGTAGTGACAAGTATTATCCTAATATATATTGGGAAAGGAATGAAGCATCAAGGGTGAATGAGTTGAGATAAACACATTGGAGGTGATCTTTAAAAGAATGTTGAAGTAATAGAAATGAAATATATGGTTAAATGCCTAAGACTTTATTGTTTAACTTAAGTCTTCAAATCAAATACTTAAAGTGATGATAAGGAGTTGAATAAAAACTAAAGCATGTTGATGAATGCCTAAGAGTTTGTGATTTTTACCTAGTGCTTGATATGAAATGCATGAAATTGCCTAAACTAATACTCCTCTCTTTCCAAATCTTACATACTAACCTACCAAAGAAAATTTTCAAATTGATAAATTCCTCTTTGTACATTCATCTTCCTTTGGTAATTTCACTTTAAACTAATTGAATTCTATATCATCAAATACGAAATCATTAAAATCATTTCCTAAATTAAAGTAGAAGACGAACAACAATAAGGCAAACAATAAATACAAAACATAGACTTCACTTAAATGTATCGATTAGGCACCCAAGTAATCAATCAAGGTACTTTGCAAACTTCTGTACAAGCAATCTTCTCAAAATAATAATCAATCCTCCTAGAACAAGGCTACACATAAAAGAGTAAGATGAGAAAAAAAGCAACATTTTCTCCAAAGTTCATAGTTTACCATTAATTAGCTTCAATATTATACCGACAAATGTGTGCAGAAGAAAACCCACGAAGATTTCATTTTTGATAAATAAATCAGTTAAAAATATGATCAATTTAAGTGGATATAATGCTCATTATTTCTACAAGTTCAGCACATCACATAAAAAGAAAGTCTCTAAGACAAGGCCTAGGCCTCCAATGAAACTGTTCTCAGATAACTAGCATTGAAATTTTCCAAGAATAAACATCAAAACCATATATAACATGTCTTAGCAAAACTCAATTTTATGAAAAAGATTAAAAAATAGAGAAAAACTCACTTACATGAAAAACTCTAATTGGTCCTCAAGATTCTCCAAAGTAGCTATGATGGTGTTGAGACTTATAATTAATATACAAGATTAAGATTATATACAATAGATTGCCTAAGTAGAGAAAACTTAACTTTGTTAAAGTTCACAATTGAGGACGTTACTCTCTTTTATACATGACAATTACCCATATTTAAAATTCCTTCATGTAATAGCAAATTAAGAAATACTTGAAATCATAAAGGGAGCTAACAAAATTTACAAGATTGATTTTAGGATTGTTCAATATGTTCAATGGTCCACACTTTTACAAGCTTTAGTAAGTTGTCATTAAAAAACCTGTTAAAATTTGGATCTTTAGTGTCCTAACTCCTGCACTCGATGATAATTTCTATGCTTGTTACTAGTAATTTTTGGGAATTATATTTTGATACAATTAAGTTAATTTGTTTGCAATGGATTTATGTTCTGTTACAACTTAATCATTAAAATCTTGTAGTCAAGGGATATATATAGACCTAAAAAGATGATCTTACAACTAATTAATCTACTTTTGGAGATAAATTCAAGATAGATATCTGATAACAAAGAAGAAGATAAAAACCCAATTCAACGAAGAAGATAAAAAACAAAGAAAAAGCTCATATGAAAAAACCTTAACAGGTCCTCAATATTCTCCAAAGTTGTTCTAATGGCATTAAGACTCTTGGCCTCTTCGATTATGGATTCATTATTGTCCACCAAAAAATCCTTCAGAATCACAAATATAGAAGAGGAGGAACATACAGATAGAAGCAAGTAGCTAGAACACGAATAATGAAGAGGAAAATGACAAAGAGAAATGATAAAGACAAAAGAGGAATTTATTGAAACAAATGACAGAAGAACACAAAGATAGAAGAAGGAAAGCAAGATGAGAAATCTTTGTTTAGGTTATAAGTCTCAAAAAAACATCGACGTTAAGTGGGGAAAACAACATCATTTATGCTTTTTTTTTTCTTCTTCTTTTGGTTACAAAAATATATTCGTAGTCAACATTTTTTCTTACAAAAATTAGAAAACATATTTGATAGCTAGAATATATTTGAGTTTTTGCTACAAAAATATCTTCTAACATTGTCAGCTTCTTATCACCCTCTAGTTTCCTCATCTAATGACCTATAGCTGATTGTTGCTTGGCAATAACATAGCATAGGTGATCTTGCTCCACTCAACCCGTCTCCAACCAACACACCAAAACACCAAATTTGGGTGTTTTGGTGTGTTGAATTCGCTCCAAGTAAGACAATAAAATTGGATTCCCAATAGTGTAATGAATAGTGACACACCAAATATGATGTTTTACTATTCATGCACCAAAAGTTGTAAAATAACATCTTTGACCTTTTCTTATTTACATATTCCTTTTATGTCTCTCACATTTTGGTCTATTTGCATAATTTATTAAGTAATTAAATTTAAAATATATATTAGTTTACTAAAATATATCATTACAAAGATCTCGTTGAGACCTTTAAAATGACACAAATATTGAATATAATATTAAATTATTTTTAATATTTATTTTTAATTCTTATTTATAAGGGTTATAAATTCATTAATAAAATATTTTAAGAATAAAAAGTAAATTTAAAATAAAAGTTACATAAACTTAAAAGTAAAATAAACCACAACATTGATTTAAAAATAAAAATATTATATTTGTGTACGTTATTAATTTGTTGTTGCAATAATATTAATTATATATGTTAAATAATAATAATTTATTATAAAGTATATATATATATATTAAGAATATTGAATTTATTTTAATTTTTATAAAATAAATAAATAAATAAATAAAAATTATTGTATAAATATAAATTAATTTAGATAATAACTAAATTATTGTGGAATATCCTTTAAAGATACTTTATCACAAAATTTGGTGTAGAATGGTTGAAGTATAAAAAATTTGGTATAAAAAGATTCATAGAATAATCTTTTTTACACTAAATTTGGTATAAAATTTTAGTGCACTGGTTGAAGATGGTCTCTGTAGCTCGGACTGAGCCCATTTGACTTTCATCTTGGCTAGGGAAATAGAAAAGAAGTCATTCAAGCAAGTTACTGTGTCTTTATGCGAACGTACTCTAACAAAGAAGCTATCCTGATATTTACTAAAAAAAAGATGAAAAGGGCATTGGTGTGGTGGGTTCATCCAGGATATCGGCGTGTGTTCGCCAGTAATCGCTGAACTATGGGGGGTCTTTTCCGATCTCACTCTGGCATGAGATCTCAGCTATCGACACGTAGTGTTAAAAGTGGATTCATTAGAGGTTATTAATAGTCTCTCATCTTCCGGCTTGGGGTTCTTTGACGCTGATGCGTTGGTTCTGGGTATAAGAGAACTACAGGGTAGAGCTAGGGATCTACAACTTCAGCATGTATATCGGGAAGGGAATAGATGTGCTGATTAGTTGGCTAATTTAGCCTCACGATCATTGTATGAAGTTCATGTGCTTTTGGATCCGCCGAGAACATGTATTGAAATAATTCATCAAGATATGCAGGGGGTTGTATCTTGTAGAATTGTTCATTAGGTCTTTTGTGTTATTTTTCTTTCCCTTATATTAAAAAAAGATGAAATTGTTTGTGGATCAAGATGCCTATTAGTAACAATTTCCTACTTAGACTTAAGAAGAGCCCTTCTTAAAGATAGGTGAGCTAAAGCTTAATTAGCTTACGCAAGAATTCCAGAATTGGGGCCTGTCCATCTTCTTGCTCTTCGAGACTCTCGCATAGGAAGGAAAGTCTATGTCTTGATCAAGAGTATGGTTGAGTGACTACGTTCCGCTCACTTCACTTTAGCTTCACATAGTCCACCTTTCTTAATGTCAAAAAAGGATCCACCTCGTTTTTATGTCTTTACAAATGCTTCTTTTTGATCTCCCTACTCAAAAAAGACAGTCTAGCTGACCAAATGGTCTTTATTGCTTTTCATCCCCAGTAGGAGTTTACGATTTCAATCCTTCTTGACAAGGCTACGCTTCTAATAGGAATCAAACCTACATATTTACCTCTTGGGTGCTTTGAGCATTCAACCATGGATGTATAATTGTTGGAATGTTAAGTGCGAGTAGAAATTGTACATTAGAAAGGGATAAAATTAGTGAAGGACATATAAGTAGAAAGGACCCATAAACCTAATACCTTAAAGTTTTGAGTTGAAGTGTGGAGTCAAAGCCCACAAGTATGTTCTCTCACTAGGCCCATATTGAAGATTTCCCATGTAAGTGGACTCTCCAAATCTAACAAATGATATCAAAGCTGATAGTTCGACAAGGGATGAGTATAGAGACGGTAGTTGGATTCTGTGGTTGCCTCCACACGATGGAGAGTGAAAAGACTCCTGGTAGGCCCAGACCAGTAGAGTAAAAGGGCTCTTGGTGATGTCATATACTCGAGCTGCTAAGAAAAAAGGCTTCCCCTTAAGGGAGAGTTCAAGCCTAATATGGAAGTTCACACTTATGGGGGAGATTGTTGGAATGTCAAGTGTGAGTAAGAATCTCACATTGGAAATAGATGGAATTAGTGAAGGACATATAAGTGGAAAGGACCCATAAACCTAATGCCTTAAGGTTTTGGGTTGAAGTGTGGTGTTAAAACCTACAATTATGTTCTGTCACTAGGCCCATATTGAAGATCTCCTATGTAAGTAGGCTCCCTAGATCTTATAATAAAGACTCAGTGAGTGAACTAAGGCTCCACACCTTTTTGAGCTTCTATTTCTTCTGTTAAAGGAGATTCGAGAAAAGATGGAATAGGAAGACATTTTACACTATTTTTTATTCTTCTTCTTTTGTCCACGAAAATATATTTGTAGCCAAAAGTTTTGTCCTATGAAAATTTGAAAATGCAGTTGATTGCTGGAACAAATTTAAAATCCAACACCTGCAATTAGTCAGAAATAGTAATTTGTTATGTTAATTAGCTCGAAAGATAAAATAAGTTGGTGATTTGGACATCAAAAACAAAAACTAATTAGTGAGAAATCATTACAACAAATTTTACTTTTGGCTATGTTTTCTTTAGCTACGATTTTAAATTCGTAACTAAAAGTAACTTTTTAGCTACGAAATTTGAAAATTATAGCTAAAAGTAACTTTTTGATGACAAAATTTAAAAATCATAGTCTATTGAAGTAATACTTGAAAAAATTTTATTTTCCAGGTTTTTTAGATTATTAGCTACGTTTAGTTTCACTACGATTTTGTTTTCAAAGTTAATAATTTTCGTAGTCAAAACTTTTTCCCTAAGAATTTTAAAAAGTGTAGCTAATAATTGGTTTCATAGTTAAAACATTTTCCTTATTAATTTTAAAAATATAGTTGATAGCTGGAACAGATTTTGAGCTTTTGCTACAATGAAAATTTATTCTCAGTGAAAAATATTGCTAAAAATTATTAATTATGAAAAAAAAATTGTAGTGAAGTTGAATGTAATGTAAAACAAAATTTTTTAAGGACTACTTCAATAGACTACAATTTTTAAATTTTATCACAAAACAATTACTTTTAGCTACAATTTTTAAATTTCGTAGCCAAAAAGTTTCCTTTAGTATGAATTTAAAATTGTAGCTAAATAAAATATAGCTAAAATTAAAATTTGTTGAAGTGACTTCTCACTAATTAGTTTTCGTCTTTGATGTCCAAATCACTAGCTTATTTTATCTTTAAAGCTAATTAATATAAAAAAGTATTCTTTCTGACTAATTGCAGATATTGGATTTGGATGTCTCTTATGATTCTTATCTTCTATTACTAACATTTATCTTTTCTATTTCTTTGTCTCTTAAAAGTTAGAATAATCAGTGACAAAAATCAATATATATGCTCAATATGCTTGGAGGCAAATAATGTGGAATTGGAGAATGTTAGTGTAAATTATTTAATATTTTCTAATGTGACAAAATATTTTAGATAATATTAATCATGATAATTATAAAATTGTTAAAATAATTATTTATATATTTTTAATAGAAAAAGAAATGAAATAATCATTTTAGTGGGTCTTCTAATTATCATTATTATCTAAAATGCTCTTATATACTAAAAAATAATATAAGATGTATAAGAATAATTTATACAATACCAGTCATAATAATGATTTAAACAATATTACTCATGATATTTATAAGATTTTCCAAAACAATAACTCTATAATATTTTTCATTAAAAATATATGGGACGTAAAGACATTCAAATAATTCAATTTACAGTTTGATACTACCTGTCAATCTAATTGTAAATATACTTTATATGATACCGCATTTTGGACAAAGCCCACGAAGGGTTATTACGAGATTCTTTGATAATTTTATTCAGAAAATTAAAAATATGTAATTATTACTTATTAATAAAATAGTAGAAAGATATCAAGAAATACCATTAAAATTTTCGGATCAGAAATTCATCAAAATCTTAAAATTCATATATTTCAAATAACTTCATCACAAATAAACATTTAACATTTTTTAAGATCAGCATAAAATATTTTTTGTTAAAAAATGATCTTACTTTTGACATATAAGATTACAAAGGGTTATTTAAAGCATGCACAAATTCATTAAAATATGTTATGAACATCACACCAATTTGTTTATACATGGAACAATGAGTGGAGCATAGTAGTAGTGTTTATATCTTCCCAATCTTAGTTTTGCTTATTTATATACAACATCCACTCTGAGGTGCATGATTAAGATAGCCCTTTGTCAGTGCCACACTCGTTCAGCATGACCAGGCCTGGCCTTTCGTGAGCCTTAATCCCTTAGACCTGTCTAATTCTTACACAATTCCCTAGTCTCTTCATATTTAAAGCGCAGAAAAGAAGTAATCAAGAAAAGGACTTGAAAGACGAGTTGTTTTTTTCTGTGTGGTCCTTCATATTCAATTTAACAACTCATATCCTCGTGCCGCTTTGTCCTTCCTATTCAAGTAGAGTATCGAACTGAGAGCGAAGGTTAATTTAGGGATGAAATATCCAGTTCGGTACGTTACATAAAAATGATATCATTTTGATATCTAAAATTCTAAATTTATAAATTAAAATAACGTCATTTTAATCATTTATAAATTTACAGTATTATTTTAAAATTTTAATAGATAAGATCGAGTTTTTAAAATTTTTGGATCAAACTTTGAGTATATCTTTATTACCAAATCTGGCCCAAAGTTTAGTCAACTAAAATCTATCCAGTTGATTTCAAGTCAAACTAAGCTGGATTAATATTTACAATTCTAATTAGTATTTATAGAATACAAAACTTAATTTTTAAGGTTTGACATAAATTCTCTATTTGACTTATACTCTAGACATTCTTTAAGTTTTGCATTAATTTTTACTTTTTGAAGTAATTTTCTAATGTGTCCAATTCTAATTAATATCCACCAAATAATATGAAACTTAATTTTTAAGGTTTCACATAAATTCTCTTGTTTTACTTATTCATTTATACTGAAAATAATTCTTTAAGGTTCTATTTGGATGAGTTTATACCAGTAGAGCTTTTGTCAGTAGAGTTTTTATCAGTAGAGTTTTTTTGAAAAACTCCAAAATTGAGCTTCTTAAAAAGTTGTATTTTAGCTTCTAAAAAAGTCATTTCTATTAAAAGAGTACTTTTGGATTTTACGGTCAAACACTCATTTTTCTTAAAAATAACTTTTACCATGAAAAAAAGTATTTTTTTCACCCGCCAAAAGTTGAACCAAATAGGCACTAAGTTTTGCATTAATTTTCTACTACTTGCATTTTCAATAGTTAATTAATAATCTTAATGTCATAAGCAAGCAACCTTTACAAGTTAAAATTTACACTAAAATTTAATTTGCACTCTAATACTTAGTGGCATTAAAAAAGGACTTTAGTATTTAGAAAAATATTTTAATTAAATCTTGAGTTAGAAAAAATTCAAACTTTTGCCTGAGTTTCATCTATAAAAGTAAATATGACATTTTTGTATTAAAAGTGGCACTCATCATTACCAATTAGACATCTTTATGTTGGAGACCATATCATTATTTAGTCTGCTTCTTTTTCTCCCTCTCTTGCCAATTTGCCTATAATATTCATGGAAGTCTGTAGACTAGTGTTATTGGTGGTTCGCCATTGCTGTCGATTTTGGTCTTTATAGTTTATCGGTTATGCCAGTGGATAATTATAAAATTAGGTTTTCTCTAATGATAAGAGATCAGATTAAATTGTTATAGAAGGAACTGCCACTAAAAAAATACACAAACTTTTTGTTGAGTAAGACTTATATACATGTATATGCGATCTTGAAATTTTGGAAAGAAACTGAATGTTTCTTAGAAGTATTTAGATAAAGAAGACTTGGCACATGATTGTCTATCAAGGTGTATTCTTTGATAAAAATCAAACATAAAAACATAGTTTGGGACACGATCGTCTTGAAGCCCATGTCCATATATGAAAAAAAGTAAAAAGATCCACAATATGGGATATGGGCATGTGAAAACCTATGCACATATACAGGTAGATATGGAAAATTCTACAGCTTGGGACACAAAATTTCAAAGCCCATTTCTTTATTTCGGAAAGAAATAAAAAGATACATGATCATGTATTAAATCATATCTACGACAAATAACTTACATAGAAATATATTTTTTAAGGAATTTAAACCCTAAAAGGAGTTTGTTACCTATTACAAATATGTTTAAGTTAAGAATGAGTTTGGTAAGTGGCTATGTGATTAACATTGTGCCAATTAGAGTTTACATATAAATATATTATTGTAAATCTAGATTGCTAACCATCATTATTTTTATTTAATAGTGGATTAGCTGCTTTTGGCTCCAGATGATGCAAGCATATTTAACTAGTCAAACCTTATTAAAAATCTTCTTATGTCCTTATATTTTTATTTTATATAAATCTATTCTTGCCATATACATATACTTTTTTAGAAATAGATTAACTTTCCCATATATATAAAATGAGTCTTCATTAAGGTAGAAATAAAATTCTAAACCATGGACAAATTATCAAGTATGGATACCAAACGACTAAAACACCAGGTTGGAGCCATCTGGATCACTGACACTTGTCTGATGGTGAGCCAAGTGTCAACATGTTAAGGAAGCAATCAAGCATAGTATTTGAAATCATCTTTTGGACTCTTCATCTCAACTTTCAGTCTTCATTTTTGTATGGTTCTCCTAGAAATCTTGATCGTTTATGGTTTAATGTCAACGCGATCTACTGCTACTCCTCTTGGAAGAAAATGAAGTTGAGAATTAGATAGTGGTGGAGGAGTAGGTGATAATTGAATTTGTAATGGTAAAGAGAGTGAGGTGGTAGAAGAGGAGGAGTTTGGGCGGAATAAAAGACATTGATTTTCAAGAAATTTAACATGTCGGGAAAGATAAATTTTATTTATGGAGGGATCATAGAATTTATGTCCTTTATAAAGGGTGGCATAGCTGAGTAATACACAAAAGGATGGATTTAGGTATGAGTTTATTAGGGCAAGTGTGAGCAAGGAAACAATAGTAGATGGACCCTAAAATATGAAGGTGAGTAAGATTAGGAGAAGAGTTGGACAATAATTTGTTAGGAGATTTGAAATGTAAAATAGAAGAAGGTAAAAGATTAATAAGGTTAACAGCAGTGGAAGCTTCATGCTAAAATCATTTCGGAAGAGAGTTATGAACAAGAAGAGTGATTCCTGTTTTATTTATATGATGAATTTTGTTCATCAAGACCATTTTGTTGTGGGCTATAGGGACAAGAAATACGAAAAAGAAATATCGTGATTGTTGAGAAAAGTAACAAATGATCTTTTGATGCGTTCAAAAGCTCCATCACATTAAAACATTATTTTTTGAGAATAAGTTCTTCGTAGTAGTTTTGAAAATTTGAAAATTTTTTAATGCTTGAGACTTGTGATCGAGAGGAAAAATCCACGTGTAACGACTAAATCCATCAATAAAAATTATAAAATATCTTAAACCAGAAAGAGACAACACAAGTGATGGTCCCCAAATGTCAAATATGAATAATTTAAAGTGTTGCAGTACATGCTCTAGTAGATGTACGAAAAGAAAGACGATAACATTTGTTTTGAAGACATAAATTACAATAAAGAGGAGTACGAGAGATTGAATCCTACATAAATAATTTAGAGAAGATTTGAGAACATGTATGACCAAGACGTTGATGCCACAGGTATGAAGAAGTACGTTAGGTAGCCAAAACCATAGGATTTACGAAATTAATAAGAACTTTGAGATTGTAGAGATTATTGTGGATGTTTCTTGCAAGAAGTGGAATCTTGGTGGAAAGGTCCTTCACAACATAACTAGAGGGATTAAATTCAATTAAACATGAATTATCTTTAACAAATTGAGCAACAGAAAGTAAATTTACAGTAATGTTAAGGACAATGAGAATATTATTTAAATGAAATAGTCGAAGATTCGTATGGAAATATAAGGAACCTTTAGAAGTAATGTATAGAGTAGTACCAGTACCGACCACTACTTAATTAGTACCATGATAAGGTTGAACAGAGTTAAGAATATTAGTGTTGGGTGTCATATGAGAGGAAGCATCAATATCTGGAAGCCATTCGGGGATTTCACTGGGGGAGCTGGTAGAGGAAGGTGGGGGAGAGGGTAATGTTTAATACAGAAAAGGATAGTTGAATTTAGGATGGGTTAAAGGGAGGATTGGAAAATTATTTTTGGATTGCATATGGAGAAAACGAAAAGTAGTAGCTATATGTCCAAATTTTTTGCAAAATTGACATTTAGGAGACCGAGGAGTGGATTTGGGTTGGAAGGTGTAATTGGGATTAGTGAATTGGGTTGGGCCGGTAGAGGGTGAGTTGGTGGAATTGTGGGTTAGATTATGGTTGGGTTGGTTTGGGCTGGTGGTGGCTGGTTAACTTAATAGGCTAATTTTGGCTAAACGCAAAGAAATTACTAAAAGGCCCAACCCAAATGGATTGGAAGGGAGACCTATTTTGGTTGTGGGTGTCGAGTCGCCCTAATTTTCATACGTCATGGTTGGAGAAGACAGACCGTCTACCACCTTAGTGAGTGGAGAATGAAGAGCCACATTGAATTGCGAACACCATTTTTGGTGGTGTTTGATAGAGAGACAGTAGGTGTTGTTCGTAAAGTAGCAATTTGGCACAAAGATTAGAGAAGGAGGGAGGTGTGTTGTGGTTTTCCATGTTAGTGACGAATGACTCATACTCTGGTGGAAGGCCATTGATGCTAGAAAGAACCATATCAATTGACGAGATTGGGTCACCAGTGGCGGTAATTCTTCAGCTGTAGTAGCAATGGTTGTCAGGTAGTCGGTGATGATGGAATCATCCTTTCCGTTGGTGTGAAGACATTAGAGAAGGAGGGACCTTTGAGCTATTGATTGTTGAAGGAAACGAGTTTCTAGTGCTAGCTAAAGACTCTGAGCAGTATCACATTTGAGAGAAAGGGAGGTGATGGTAGAGGTAAGTGTGGTAGTGAGGCAACAGTACACTAATTTATGTCATTTTTTCCATTCCAGAAAATCTACGGAAGGAGAGGATATATTAGTAGCTAAGGGATGATGCTTTGATGGTGGAGCAATGGAGCAATCTATAAAGCCAGTTAAATCACAGGTATGTAATATGGCTTGAACTTGATTTCTCCATATGAGGTAATTGTGGTTATCAAGTGTCGTGGTAATAAAGTTTGTGATATTGGTAGTTGGTAATGAGGTGTTGATATATTGTATTGTGATATTGGTAATTGCTAATTATGATTATAATATAGCATTGTAGTAGGTTATGTGTATAGATAACAGGTGTAGAAAAAAAAAGAGACTTAGCTCAGGTGGCCTCTGATACCATGAAAGAAAATGAAGTTGAGAATTTTGAAGTATAAAATAATGTATTGATTTTTTATGATCGTTGTTGTACAACCTTGTGCTATATTTATACATGATTGGAGATAAGCTGAATTTATTTGAATATGATACAATCTGATCTACATTATCAGATAATGCATGGTTTAATTTGATTTCAGAAAATGAGATGATGTGTAATGCTTATCTAGACTATGATGATATTACAACTGAAAGATTAGGAGGAAAAGTTGTCATAACCTTTAGGCGATTGACTTACAGGCATTCACAACTCCATTCAATCTACATGGAGAGGAGTTAAATGGACTTCAATAATTAGGTATGTGCAGTAGCATTTTATTGAGGGAAATTCCCTCTTCCCTTCTTGAATTATCAATCTGCTCCTCTAATGGGTTTTTATTGCAACCGTTAGAACTAGGATGTCTTTTTTAAAAAACCAATGCTTAGATTCTTCAAAGTTCTTTCCTGGAGTAATCTAGGTAATCTAAGATTTCATGCATGTTTAAAACCTCTGTATATCTCTCGTTTTAAGGCTAATTGTTTTGTGTTTTCCATGAGAAATTATAGCTTCTCTAATCCAGAGAAGGAATTTTCTCTTTAGTTGTGAGTTAGTCAACGCTTATTGATGGGTGTCGAAACCACCAAAAATAAAAGACCTGCTCTTCCTAATGAAAAAAATTGAGAATACTGTAAATAGGG
>JAOTAY010000190.1:34182103-34210378 GCA_025629805.1 Erythroxylum baracoense | reverse complement strand
TGGCTCATTACTCAATTATAAACATGAAACCCACCTTAATTTCCTTGCTTATAACTTGCTCAAAGATGCCTCTCCTCTTGCTCCTCTTGCCTCCCTTGAGTCCCTTTATCAATGACAAACATTCCCATTCAATAGGAATACAATTTGAGGACCCATATATATCATATTCACTAAGATAAATTCTAATCACTCAAACTCTTCTAAAAGTCCCAAACTTTGGGTCAATTTTCCGTGATCATTCTTATCAAGTAAATGACAAATTTTGATAACACTTCCTTCTACATAATTGTTCCTTATTGTCTTAAGTTTCTAATGACACTAAAAACATTCAATTTGATTCAGTACTCTAAAAGTTATGCCCCAATCAATTTTGGTTTGTTCCAATACTAACACAACATTCTATATTCAACTTCACTTCAAACTTTTAGATCCTAAGACTAAATTTAAACTTTATTTCTTTACAAAAATCGTATCCCTATGTCTTTAGTTTACTCCAAAACAAAAATCACCTCATTTGGACAACTACACAAAAAGTTATGCCCAAAATACCAAAACATGTCTGTGCAGAAAAATGGATTTCGCGACTGCGAAATCAGAAGTTCGCCTAGGCGAAGTTGTTAGAGTTCGTCGCGGCAAAGTCAGAAGTTTGCCGCGGCAAACTTTTCCAGAAACTCATTCTGAAGACATTTTTCAACATTCTTCATCTATATACTCCCCATCTTTCAAATATAACCCATCTAAACCCTAAACCAAACCTTTTACTTCATTTCCAACTCCATTTCAACACAATATCATTAACAAATACATCAAAATCTATCTTTGATCATTAACCCTAAAATATTAAAACATTTTCATCAACAACATCCTACACACATTCAATCAAGAAGGGTTAATGTTTATACTTACTTGTTTTAGCCTCTCTTCTTCTTCTTTCCTTCTCACACCTACGTTACTTCTCCTCTTCTTAACAAGCCAAAAATTTCCTTCTTCTAATTTATGCTCTTAATGGTTATAAGATGTCCATTTTGCCCTTCCATTAAGCCTTATAACCTTATATGCTTAAGTGACTTACCAAAAATACCCTTGAACATTCTTATAATCTTAACACTTTAAATCAATCAACCTATGTCATATAGTCTTACTAACATTTACATAATAATTAACTCCAACTAAAATTAACCCATCAAAATATCATAATTCATGTAAATCATGCTTAACTAAAGAAAAAAATCCGGGGGCCAACATCCCTTCTCCTTTGTTAGCTCCTTCTCTTCGTTTTATTGCCACCAGCTGCTGCCAATGTCTTCCTCTCCCCCAGCTATCACTTTCTTCTCCTTCAACTTTCTTCTCCTTCAACGTGGCTGCTCCACCTCCTGCTTTCTCTTTCATTTAATTACTTGCCACCAGATTCTTGCATGTTTATTCTCCACCAGCAGCTCACGTCATCTCCTCTCCACCAGCAGCTTACTTAGTATACTCTCCACCACGATGCTCACGTAGTCTAATTAACTCTTCAGCTGCTACATGTCTCTCCACCAATTTTTCCAGCCTCCACACTCTCTCCTCACACCACCAGCTACTTGTTTAATGTTTGCCACCTCTTGTTTTATTTTTTATGTCTCCAATTTTCAACTTGTGTGTCTGTAAAATCTCCACATCTACAATGTTTTAAGCCTTCTCTTCTCCTCAGCTCACTTCGTGTAAGGAGTGGTATATAATCATGAGTGGAGTGTCTATATTCCTGGTGCAACGTGAATGGAAAGGAGTATGGTCAGTGAGGGCTGCACCTCTGTGTCTTTTGTCCCTTGCTAATGTTTTTTTATTCCATTATTCATGCCTATAATCACATTTAATCAGTTCACTTTTTGTGCCGCCAATGCTTCTTTATCTACTCACGCTACACTCTTTGCTCCTCTCTTTCATGCACAAAACTCTTTCACGCTGCTTTCTTTTCTATTTTTCACGTTGTCTAGCCGCCAACCTTTCTCTTTTGCAGCCTTTTTACTTACGCTATGCTTGTCTTTTACTCACGCACCCAGCATTTTTCAACGTAGCTCTAGCCTTTCTTCACGCTGCACATTCTTTCTTTGTCTTTTTCGCTGTCCTCTCTTTTGTTTTTCTCTCTTTAACCACGCACACCCTCAGTCGCCAGCTTCTCCTTTTTGTTTCTTTGTATTGAATAAATTCCCAGCCTTCACATTCCTTTAACGCCAAACCTGATTAGGTGGTATCCTTGCTTATTTTTAGGGCTTTTCTTACTTTATACTCTTAAATGTTCCAAAGCCAATATGTGCCTAAAATTAAAAAAAATAACTTTTAATTAGTGCAACTTAAATATCAAATTTACAAGAGTCTAGCAATTTATGTATCAAAAATTAATACAAAATGCCCATTAATAATGAATAGAGTGAATCATCGATGATGGTTACCTCATTGAGTTCGCAAAACTCACCAAAATTGCAACATTGATTTTTCAAGATCAAAAGATGACTTTAGCTACTAAGAGACGCTACAAGGAGTATAGTCTTGTACTTTTGGGGAAAAAGAAGAAATGGCTCAAAGGTCGGTCAGCTGAGATTGGAAGATTAGATAGATCCTTTTTTGTATTTCCTCTTTCATGTTGTGTATTTTGTATTAGGATATGATAATGTTCATATTCTGACGATATTGAAAACTATCAATGTAAATATTTGGTTCTATGAAATGAAAGGAGAAATTTAGGTTTTAAAATATGGTGTTTTTCATTATGATGTCTTATATCAACATAAAGAATGACGATGCCATGTTAAGTGAATGTTGTGATTGAACGTAACGCACTATTATCAAAGGTTATGTACTAGAATTTCCTCAGGGTATTCTGGTATGTACCACATAGAAACGGGGCACTACGAGGCTTCACATCTCTATACTCCTCTACCATTTTTTCTTCCTGAGGTGTATTAGCTATTGGTGGAACTGCAACTACTAGCTTTAACTCTACTCTCTCCTGTGACAGTCTTTACTCCTAGGGACCTTATCTCCCTCTTTACTTAAAAGAATATAAGTGCTGCTAACTTTCCTAACTAATCCTATGTGCCTTACATATAAAAGTCAAAAGTACCCATGTGATATTTAATAGTTAAGTCTAAAAGAGAATTAAAGCACCTAGGTTTTCTATTAGTCTAGTTAGATAAGAGCTTCCATATATTCCATTACACTTTGTATTGCCTATTTGCTCTAAATCGATGATGAAATAATAACCTAGGTCACACAATCTTCTCCAACTGTACTACAAATATAATAAATCTTAGTATATAAGTACTCATATACTCTCCTTCCTTTTCAAAAATGTATAGGCTATCACCCAATATAAATATGTAAAGGCAAGAAAAGTAATTTGAATGCGCTTAGTTATTGTTGGATTGTATTCAAACTCACCTACTAATATATTTCTCCAAAAATTTTTAAGTTTCCAGTTATAAAGTTCGATAGGATAATTATTTATACAAATTTTAAAATTCTTGCTTTGCACCTTTTTGGGTGAACAAAACTTGCATCTCATTATAAACATATTAAAGTCACATATCTTATAACTCCTCCCAACCTGAATTATATTGCATCCTTCATGTCCATCTTAGCATGCTTATCTACTTTCATCGTAGTTAAAATTTATTTATAATTAATATGTAGTTATGATCAGTTACCTAAACATTGATTTCCATTGTTCATTATATATACAGCTCCTCACTTCATTCACCAAATCGTCACTTTCTAAACGATTCCAATATATATCTATTTTCTCAAAGGGATTAAACTTTAAGTAGTTATACCACTCAAGATGGTTTTTATTATAGAATGTAAGCATAAGGTGTTTATTGTGGGATTAACTGTTAGCTTGTGTGCATTCTTTGCTCTTCAGGTCACCTCTAACCACTTATCCCTTCTTTCTCTTACTTGTAGATTGTTGGAAACTCATGGTTATATTTGTGGATGTGGATAAGTGTGAAAATTAAAACTAAATAAAGGATTGTTCAAGATTGCAATAATTCCCAAAAGTTTTAAGTTTTGAATCGCCTCATAAAGTATAGATTTAGGTGTGAAAGAATTGTTGAATCTTATTGAAACTATAGATAAATTTTAAAAATCTAGCAGGAATTACTGGTAGACTCAATTTGGGTAGTGGGTGTTAGAAGTGTTTGAGAAAATTTTAAAGAAAATTAAAGAGAATGTTATAAGTGGGGGTTTAGAGAAACCCTTCGATTTCTAAAATTTTAGAGACATGATCATGGTGTATACATATAAAGTTCTAAGTTTAAAATTTTAAAGAAACAAGCGTAGTTCAAACTACGGGGAGTTTTAAAAAAAGTTTTCTAAATCCAAAGCTAGGGGCATGAGCATATCCCCATATTATGGATCTTATTATCTTCAACTTGTCAAAGAAATGAAATAAGACACATTTGATCCCTAGCTCATGAATCTTTTTGAAAAACTCATAAATCATTATGGTCTAGGCTACAAGCACACCCTAGGTCATGTTTAATATATATATATATAAGCTTTTATTTGACTTATTTCTTGGTTCTTTCATCTCCAACATTTTTCAAAGTTCCTCTTTAAACTCATTTGTTCCTTCCTTTTTATGGTTAACTAAAAATGATAAAAATGAAAGCACAAAATAAAATAAACACAAACAAGTAAAATGGGATATAAATTTATTCATCAATCAAATACAAATAATCTTTAAAAAGTGTCAAATAAATTATTTGTCCTTAATGCCAAAATTAAATCCAAATAAAAATAAAATAAATCAAAATAAAATAAACCTCAAACATGATTATTTCTTAGAGCAATATGGTTGCCCCCTTTTTTATCATCACAAAAAGTGCTTTATAAAAGATCATCATCTCTCTTCTGGCCATTCTTCTTTACTCTTTCCTCCATCCCTACTTTTTATGAGCCTTTGACTTCTTTCTTAATGATTCTATGCAAAAATTGGAATAATTGGCTTGTTCCCAATCTTTAATAGGCATAAATGGCATCTCATTATTAAAGAAAACAAGTTCTTTGGCTAAAAGCCTAATTGGGGCTTAACCTTTTTGAGTTTGATTAGTTTGGGACTTAAACTTGTAATTTGCTCATAGAAGGTATAAAATTTCACGAGTTTGCTCAATTTAAGATTTTTTTGACAAAAATTATGCATGTTTTACACGTGTCGTTATATGCAACAACGTAGCACTGTTACTCTTTTTTTAAATGCCACATATGAAAGAGTAAAATGTTTTAAGTTTTAACCCTAACATTCTATAAATTTTGTAAAGTAAAAAAAGAGAAACCTAAAACTTACCCTAAAATCCCACCGTCGCCCCCCTCTCTGACGCACCTTCACCATCAGCCATTCTACTCCAATCTTTGTGCAAGGATTGTCTTACCTGGTTCACGCATCAAAATCATCGCCAGATTTGCACTTTATCCTTCGTTGAAGGGTTGTGTTGCCTGGTTGACGTATCTTAACCGTCCCCTGATCTGCGCTCCAATCTTCATTGAAGGGATTGGCTTGCCTAGTTCACGCATCATCTCTTAAAACTAAGGTAAGTCTTGGGATAGAAATTAGCTTTTAGACTTAAGAGAAGAAGAATCTCTCTAAAAAATAAACTTGATAATGACACTCTTTTAACCAAGGAGTGTAATGTAACTTGCATGACCAATTATGATTCCATGCCATTTTAGTTCTTCTAATGTTATTAATTGTTTATGTTTGCTAGTGTTAATGTAACAACTTTATCTCTTTTTAAGTAGCTTAGAATAGGTGAACTTAAGCTTACTATAGTGTCACTCTAACTTGTGTATATATATAAGTTAATCTTTTTTAGAGTTATTCTTAGATCCTTATTTATATTTACAAACCATATGGATGTATAGCCAATGCCTATGATCTAAACATTTTGTCTATGAACTAAATTATTCATCTCTTAATAAACTTGCTTCAAGAGAAAACTCAAATTTTTTTATATTCATCTCTTAATAAACTTGCTTCAAGAGAGGACTCAATTTTTTTTTACTTCTTTTATAAGCCCAATTATACATTTCAAAGAAATTCCTTACAGTAAAAAACTATAGATATATTATTGAATTGACTCTCTATAAGTTATTCTAAGTGAGGCTTTAATATAGTGCTCCCTTATACTTTTAATCCAAAGGGAACATATTTTTAAAGTAATTCAATGAAGATTTTAGGATTTATTCTAATCACATAAAAGCTACTGATATAAAGTATAAAGAAATTTTCTTTAGTTGGAGGAGTTAAAAAAATTAGAGACTGGCACATAAGAAAAAATGTAGATGGGTTTTAGCCACTGATGACTAGTTGGATAAATTTCTACAAAGCAAAACGATCCTTCTTAGATCATTCTCCAAGTATCATTCAGAACTTAAACCATAAGTTAGTTGGTAATTGCAAATGATGTATTGTTTTTATGTTTTTGTTTGCAATACTATGACTATGATGACTATCATTGATGATAACATAAAGTTCTGATTTAACATTCTAGCAATAACTTAAATCTGAAAAACTCTAATTACTAGTAACTTAAAGTTAATGTAATAGTTGAATTAAATAAGGATTGCATTTAATATGGGTATTTTTGAAACATTAAGGCATAATAAACCATTAGGTAGGTATATAGGTTGAAAACCAGTGATGCAGCTCCAGTGAGGCTTATAAGTGAAAAATTCCACGAGCTTAGGAGCTATAACGAGAACATGTTTTTTGATTCACAGGTGTAAACAACGTCATGTACCTTAATTAATAGAACTTAGTAAGTTCTTATAAGAGTTATATATATAGGTATATAGGTTGAAAACCAGTGATGCAGCTCCAGTGAGGCTTATAGCTGAAAAATTCCACGAGCTTAGGAGCTACAGCAAGAACATGTTTTTTGATTCACAGGTGTAAACAATGTCATGTACCTTAATTAATAGAACTTAGTAAGTTCTTATAAGAGTTTTATATATATATATATATATATATATATATATAGTAAGAAATGCCACTAACTTTCATATGTTGTGTTTCAATTTATCACCTCACTTCAGTGTTTCTTGTCAACTTTCACCATTCTAAATTAGTTGGTTGATAGAATTGTTATGAATATGTTAAGCATCATGTGTTGTGCAAGGCTTCAATTTATCAGTTTCACTTCAGTATTTCCTTTCAACATTCTAGCTGAGTCTCTTTGTTTTGCTAGACTTGGTCATTTCGATTAAGCAAAATGACATTTGAAGAGATAACTCTGAGGTTTCACCGTGCAGGATGTTTTGTTAATATGGGTGATAATGTTTGCTGTGAGGATGGTTTTGTGGATGAAGTTCAATTTAATCCTGACTTACTTAGTTATTTTGAACTGGTTGATGTATGTAAGAGAAGTGGGTATAACAATGTGAAAAAGATATTTTATCTTATGCCTGGTTTTGAACTATGCCATAGTTTGAGGATTGTACAAGATGATGCTAGTGTATTAGATATGGTTAGTCAGATGATGGGTATAGGTGGTATTGATATTTAGATTGAACATGGTGTGGATACCCCTGTTGAAGTGATTGAGGATGAATGTAATGAGGTTAATCAGGGTAATGTAGTTAAAGATAATAGTGAAGATGTTAATAACAAAGGGTTTGGAGGTAATGTAGGTAATTTAGACGATGTGTCAAATGTGGAGGATGAAAATAATGTAGATATGGAGAATGAAGATGATACAAATATGGAGGTTGAAGAGGATGAAGATGATGAAGAGGATTTAGAGCAAAGAGATGAAGGTAATGGTCCGGATGTTGATGTTGAAGAGGATTTAGAGTAAGGAGATGATGGTAATGGTCTGGATCAAGATGACGGAGATAATGGACCATATAAAGCTGATGCAAGTGATGCAGATGATGAAGATGAGGTAGTTTTGTTTGAATATTATGACAGTGATGAATATGGAGAACTTGTTAGTGATGTAGATGATATGGTAGATGATACTACTAGGAGGAAAAAGAAATACCCTGTTTATGATGAAAATGCAGCTGAGCCTTATATTGAAGTAGGGATAACTTTTCTTAATCATTTTCAATTTAAGCATGCAATGAGTTTGTTATCCATCAAAACAAAGAAGGCTGTCATGTTTACCTAAAATAAGCCCAAGTTTGTCCACGGTAAATGTAGGACAGAGAATTGCCCTTGGCATATATATGGAGTATTTGACAGGAAGCTGTAATCATTTCAAGTTAGGAAATTCAGGAACTATCATGACTGTAATAGGGTATATATAAATCCTAGGATGAACACCAGCATCTTATCTGACTTGTTGAAGGATAAACTTAAAAGGAAGCCATTTCTGAAGAATGATGATATCAAATTTTACGTTAAGGATTGTTTAGATGTTGAGGTGTTTATGAGTATGGTGAGAAGAGCAAAGAAAAAATAGTAGACAATGTTGTGATCAACATTGAAGAGGAGTTTGGGAAGCTTTGGTCTTATGCTGACGTGATTAGGCAACCCAGGAAGCACTTTTACATTGACAGTTTCTCAACCAATTCCACCATCTCCACCTGTATTTGAAAGAATGTACATATGCTTATAAGCTATTAAACATGGGTTTAAGCATAGACGTAGGCAATTTCTTAGCCTAGATGGATGATGGTTGAAGACCAAAATTAAGGGTGAACTTCTATATGCTGTGGGAAGAGATGGAAACAATCAAATGTTTCCTTTTACTTAGGTTATGGTTGAAGTTGAGTCGATAGTCACATGGAAGTAGTTCATTCAAAGGTTAAAAGAAGATTTACCTCTCTTGGGCTCCGGAATTGGTTAGACTATAATAACTGATCGACAAAAGGTAAAATTTTCAAATCAATCTTGTTTTTACTTTCATTGAGAGTGCAAATGTTTTGAAATATGTATATTTGCATCCACATGCCTATTCAAATGGTTATGTTTTCCCTTGCAGGGACTTGATAGAGCCATTGTCGATTTGTGTCCAGATGTTAAACATAGGTTTTGTGTTAGACATGTTTATGTGAATTAGCATGGAAGAGGACATAAAGGAGAAGAGAAGAAGGAGAACTTTAAGAAAATTGCAAAATCCTTCACAGTAAAGGAATATAAAGAAATTTTGGATAAGTTCATAGCCAAGAAGCAAAAGGAAGCAGAAGATCTTGAGAGTTATGCACCAATTCAGCAATGGTGCCTAGCTTTCCAGACGGAAGATTCTATAATTGAGTTGGTTGATAATTACTTATGTGAGACCTTCAATAAGACTCTGGTTAATACAAGGAAAATGTCAGTTTTAGGGTTATTTGAGCATATTAAAAGAGAATTGATTAAAAGAATTGTGAGAAAAAGGAAAAAGGCTGTCAAGTGGAAGGGTAATTTATGGCCAAGAATATGAGAAACAATTGAGAAGAGTGTCATGATTGTTGAACATTGTTCAGTACATCATCATGGAGAAGGCGGGTATCAGATTGATCATGGACAGAACAGATATATGGTGAGGCTTCAGAACAAAATATGTTCTTGTAAGAGATATACCCTCTCTGGCATTCCTTGTGCACATGCCATATGTGCTATTAGAGACAGTTGGGTTGATATTAAAGAGTACACTTCTAATTGGTTATGAGAGATTGAATATGTCAAAGCATATGGGAAGGCAATTCAACTGATGCCTAGTATGAAGGACTGACCCATTAGCAATGAAGAAACCATTAGGCCACCAGAATTCAAACAAAGGCCTGGTAAGCCCAAAACAGCTAGGAAAAAAGACGTTGATGAGCCACAAAAGAATACAAAAAACAAATTGCTGACCAATTGTCTAGGAGGAACATGATCATTTCATGTAACCACTGCCATACAAAAGGACACAATAAAAAAGGTTGTCCTTTGAAGGGTCGAGAGGTAATTTCTAAGTTGTTTTATCTTTTTATGGTACAACTAAGATTCTTTTCCATAATAGTGGTAATCTTCTAGGTTCTATTTCTATTTTTATTGTTATCAATGGCAGGTTCCAGCCTAGTTTAAAAATCCGAACCCAAACCAGTCAATTAATTTCCATATGGAGCAAAACACAATGAACTCATAGCCAACCTAAAAAAACATATGCACAGTTGAAACCAACACTGACAACCCAGTAAATGCCTCTAAGTCTACATCTAATAATGCTAAAAGGCGAAAGAAAGGTAAAAGAAGAGCAAAAGCCTCTACTTCTGCCTCTTCCTCTGCCTCTGCTACTGTGTCTGTATCTGCTGATGCGACAACTACTTTAGGTACTACCAACACCTCAAGTACTGCTCATATATCTGGAAGTGTAAATGTAATAGCCTCAGTTGTTCTCCCAAGACCTGGAGGTGCTTTAGAAATAACAAATATTTGTACATCTTCAAAGGCCACCACCAACAACCATACCAAAGGAATAAGAGGGCATAGTTATGATGTTGCAGATGATGGAAACAGATTGAGGATGTTTTGTGCTGGCAGATGTAGTCCAAATTCTTAAGTGAAAATTATAGGAAAAAGGCCTGTCACATACTCTTCTCTTCAACAAGAAGTAAATAGGAAATTCAAGAAACGGATGGAAGGGATGGGGGTATACATAAATAAAACCACAAGGTTGCAGATGCTAAATGTAAGTGTTAAATATTTGCATTCGTAATAAACATTAATTAATTCATACAACTTAATAATTTTTGCATTTTATCTATAGCTTGGAAGGAGAAGTCAAAGACTACTGAACCTTTGGCAGAATCAATAAAGAGGAAGGAAGCTGTTACTCCGCATATGAATCTAAGCCAATAAAGTCAAACTACATCTTTAAAAGGAAAATACAAAATGTGAACTTAACATTTAATTGTTAGTGAACTGAACAATTTTGTGACATTTGTGTACTGAAGAACGATAGATTATAAGGATCTTGTTAGGATTAATGTTATTAAGAAATGAATGCAATGACTACCAATTTCAGTTAGAATTGCATTTCTTTTACATTTTTTTCCTTTTGGTTGAATTTCATGAATGGGTTACTGAGGGTGATGGAAGCTTGGTTGGAATTGTCACATTCTCTGCAATGTTTTATGGTTTTCAAGGAAAGAATAAAGTTTGTGGATCGAAAGAAATGATCAGCTTTTTGTAGTAAAGTGTTAGTCTCCTTTATTTTCCAATCAGTGTGAATTGCATTTCTTTTAGGTGTTTTCATTTTCGTTAAAGTTCATAAATGGTAGAACATGTACATTGTTAATACAAAGAATTAGATTTATAGGTCTATTAAACATCTTTGTCTCCTCGCCAATAATTTGATGATTTATAAAAAACTTAATAGTTGTGTTAATCATTGGAGGTAAAGTACAGATGACATTTTTTAGAGTAGTCATTTACTGCCTCTTTTAACTCCTTTTGACTACTAACCAATACTCCATCTCCATTAATTAAAGATCCTATTTTGTCACTAATCTTCCTTACCAAATGTTAAAACATCAAACGTCTTTAAGCTAGTACATCAAACATGTTTAGGTTAGTATATAAAAAACCAAACCTGTTTAGGCTAGAACATAAAATTAGTAATACAGCAGATATTGAAACATCTAACACTTTGCACTTTCCAACATCAGGTTAGTTGCATTAAATTTACACATTCTTCTCGTACATCAAACAATTTTGAGGTAAGGCTTTAAAGGTACAACTAATTTGCCTTTTTTGCCTCCATTATTTAGACTAACAAATATAAGCAAAACAATTAAACGCAAGCTTAAATAAGCAACAAAATTTCTATACTTTACTTAATATGTTTCATTACTAGTCCTCATGGCAACTAACTCATTCTTCAACTTCAAATTTTCTGCAATCCTTTCAGCTTGCAAAACATCTACTGCATTCTCTCTTAACTCTGCCACTTCAGCCTTCAATAGATTATTTTGACGATATAGCATCTTCTCTCTATTTTTTAACTCTAAAATAATATGTCATGCTTTTGGACAAAATCTTTGATGATGCCATTCATGAAATCCACAAACATTTTCACACTACCATCAAAGGAAAAACAGTAGTTTGTTAATGAAATACATAAACATATTTAGCTAAAACAACGTGAAAATGTACCAAAATTATTGGAAAGAGGCAACAGCTATAAAACCTTCTTCCTGAATTTTTATCAGTCCATAAAGTCTATCTAGGTGCTTTTAAGTTACAGTAACAATATTTAGCCCCTCTGTCATAGTCCTATTCAACTTGGTAAGTTGAAGAAATCAGCCTGTATGACCTCAAATCAAGCTTAAAAAGTGTCCCTCTACTGCCAAAGTTGATATTTTCAAAAATTTCAACCCAACATAAAGTCACAAACAATAAAACAACAAAGTGAATCCTCTAATCAACCTCATTACCTTGAAGAACTACTACTTGAGCTCATTCTCAAGTATTACAGCACAATGTTGTAATGTTGATTGTGCATCCACTAATAGCTAAATGATGTCTATAGAACTGAATTTGTTTGCTCTTAATAATTTGTATCTCTTTTATAAATGTCATACTTTATCTTTAACCCAGTGGATATAGATAAATAAAACATGGTTAACCACCAACGAAGCTAAACTAAGTGACATAAATCATATCCTACGTACAATGTCAAGTACATGGGGAAGACAAAAGTTGATCATATCCTATATACAAATTTATAATAAAATTACACGTGGACAACAATTATCATCTACACAATTCAACCCTATAATCAAATTCATTTAAAGAAGATAAAATAATTTACATAAAGAGAGAGCTCACAATACTACAAAGGCACAAGCAAGATTGGAGTGAAGGCACATGCATTAAGTGATGATGCGTCCAAGGATTGGAGTGAAGGCACAACCAAGAGAAGAAAAAGATGGTGAAAACATATGTTCAAAAAAATTGTTGATTTAGGGTTGAAGAGTATTTCATTTAAGTAGAAATTTAAATGAAATTAAAATTTTTTATCTTAAATTCCACCTGGCCTAGACAATAAATTAGGTCTATTAACATGGCACCTAAACATTAATTGACCTGCATGTAACGGCGCGTATAAAACATGCCCTAATTTTTAACTAAAAAAGTCTTAAATTGAGCAGACTCGTGAAATTTTAGACCTTTTATAAGCAAGTTACAAGTTTAAGTCCCAAACTGATCAAACTCAAAAAGGTTAAGGCCCAATTTGGGCCTTTAACCTAAGTTATTCATTTCTAATCTTAAATATCAATTCATCTTCCCTAATGTGAATCATTACACCTACTATAGTGAGGAAAGGTGCATCTAGGATTATTGACTTTTCCTCTTCTACATTGATATCTAAAATATAAAAGTCGTTTTGGAATGTGAACCTATCAATTTTCACTATTACATCTTCCTTAACCCCTCTGAGACTTATTAAAGAATCATCAACAAGATACTCCTCTCTCTCTGTAGGTTTTGATTCTTCTAATCCATTCCTTTTAATATAACATAAGACATTATATTAATTCTTACACCTAAATTCACTAATGCCTTACTAATGTAAACACCACCAATAATGTATAAAATGTGAAAACTTCCTAGGTCACCTATATTTGGTAATACAATCTTTGAGAGATCTTTTCGTTGCCTTCATTTGATTTTGACTCTTTAATTTCCTCCTCAGGGACCTCCTACTTTGGATGGAGAGCTCAAGTTATCCAGTTTTTTGGCTATCACCTTCATCTAACCTATTAGTGCAATGTTAAAATCTATACTATAGATCCTAATATATCTAATCACTCTTGCCCTTCATGACTGCTACTAGTAATTATTTATGACTATCTCTTCCATTAGCTTTAAAGTAGCTTCTATAGTATTATTTTGCAATATTCCACTTAATGTATCATCTATCATTTTCCTTATAGAGTTTACCATACTAGTTTAAAATATCTGGCATTGCACTATATTGGAAGTTCATGGTGTGGGCACTTTTGTAGTTGATCATTTTATCTATAATGTCTCATATAATATTTTATTTCTAAAATGTTGAGAAAAAGAGATTTTTTTCCGTAACTTTGTTTCCTTATATGGTGGAAAGCATTTGTTTAGAAACTTCTCCACTAACGTCTCCCAAGTGTTAACTAACCTACCAATATTGCCTTAAGTACTTTACTTGATCCCATAAAGTAAATGGAAATATTCTCAACCTAATGGCATCTTTGGTTACCCTATTGATTTTGAATGTATCACATATCTTCAAATTTTTGGTGTTGTGTGCATTGGGATCTTTAGTAAGTAATTCATAAAATTTTACATTCTATTAAAGAATCTGGATTACGTTAGGCTTAATCTCAAAATAGTGAGCATTCATCTCCAACCTCGCAATACTCGATTATGTTCTCATAAAAAATGGTTTAATATACTCTATCATTGCTTTTCTTTCTTCTTTCACCTTTTTAGGTTGTAATTCTAGTGTATCTTTAAGCTCTTGCTCAATCTACTCTTTTCAATTTTGATATAAAGTTCTCTTTATGTTCTTAATCTTATTCAAGAAATATGAACTATCAACTTTTTGTCATGCACCACATTCACTTCTAAACAAAAAATAAAATAAAACAAAATAAGACAATCTATAAAGAAAGTTTACAAGAAATAAAAATGATAAAAAATCTAATAAATATAAATAAGAAAATAACTATACAAAACTAGAAGAAGTTAATATGTTTCCTAAAACTACTTGCTTCCCTAAGAATAGAGCTAAAAACTTGGTGTGTGTAACTTGTGTTTGTATGTTCTTTTAATTTTACCAAAATTTTTCTCATTACAAATCTCACTCACTAACTAGGTAAGTGCACATATCGTTGGTAAATAATATAATGGTAAGTAGGGTATTGATACCACGAGAAAGTGGTATGGATAGAAAACCTAACATAATTAACTAGTCTAAAAGTAATAAATAGAAAAAAGGTTTTATGGATTTTTTAATAATGAAACATATAATAAAACTAAACCTAATATTGACAATAACTAAGGAAATAAATGATAAGACAATTGATCAAAAGATAACGTAATCAAATAACTATATCCAGATGAGTATTTCTTCTAATAGCACTTTTAACTTCGTGATTTAATTAACCTAAATTGGATATGTTGACAAGACTTCATAAATACTAAAATTGCACTCACTCGAGCTACAATCATCTAACTTCTAGTTGGAACCAATATGTCTAACAATGCAAAAACCCTTTTAAATGTATTAAGTTCTGTGAATTCTTATAAAAATTTTCACTCCACTAAGAAGATCATGTAGGTCTCATTTGATCATCTTATTCAACCCAATTTAGATAAGCTTCAATTTACTCATAAGCAAGTTCTCGAATCATCCATAAGTGAATTAAAATTAGATTTAGACATCAATATGAATAAATTAGCATTACAACTAATAAAAACATCTCACAAAAGTCTATCACACATCATAAGTTAAATTAAATCAATCCATACGAAAATAACTATTAGGATTTTCCCTATCTAAATAACAAAAGATTTTATCCATAAAACATGTTCAAAACAACAAAATTAAAAGATAAAAATAGAAAACATGGTAGAAATAAATCTAGACAAAGTCTTTAAATCCACCAATAGTTTTATTCGTTAAGGTGATATTTAGGTCTTAATTCTCTAGCGAAAAATAGTTTAAAATTGATTCCCCAAGAGTTGGAGAAACCTCATGATGGCTAACCCTAATTTTTGTAGAAAAATGTTTCTTATATGTGTTTTCTTCAAAAGATGGCTAAATTCCTATAAAAATTAAGGTTTCTGTCCTTAAATACATTTTACTCTATTTAGAAAACGATTTACCATGATTGTAGGCCTTAATTTTTCTTAGGTCACAAACACAGGCTCTAATATGATCATGTCTCTAAGAAGTGAATCTTACAATTTTCTTGATGATAAATGCACGACTTCCAATATAACGTCTCTAAATTATAAATCTCACTGTTTCTTTTGACTTATATACGATCTCCTATATGGTCATTATTTTTATTTAATTGCGAATTATCTGATCTTGACTTCTGAAAGTATAGGCATACTTAATTGACTAAACCTCGTTAAAAATCTTCTCACGTCCTTGTTTGTTTCTTTCATATACAATTATTCTTGTTGCATACATATACTTATTTCTTAACACTTTTCCTTCACAAATACAATAAAAATCAAGTGTTGATAGTAGTAGTGGTGCTGCAATCAATTTGTATTCTCCTAATTTTGTTTCAATGTACTTATTTAAAATTGTACACCTTTCTCAAAATTGTTATTACAGAAAATAGTCAAAACTTGAATTAGGTTCTTTATGTTTATTTTAATGTCTAGGTGATCGTATTCTTAGCAATGCAATTCTTTGGATGGAGTGATCTTTCCAAAAAAGGGAAAAATAAAGCTCTTAAAGTGAAATGGATCTTCATGTAAAAATTCCTCATTCTATATTGAACTATAACAACTTTAAGGGAGGTGGTGCCACTTGGGCCAAACAAAGTAGTGGTAATGGCAAAGAAGAATCAAAGAAATTTCAAAGATCTAGCAACACAAAGCCTTATGTAGAGGGTTCCAACTAACCAAATTCATGAGGAAGATATCAGTCCTAACGACAACAAGTGCGCATGCATCAAAAACATCATTGAGGAAAATGAAGAGGTGGAGAAGAGTCTCATATAAAGGGAATGTTATGGTGGTTGAGAGTAGAAATTTAGTTAAATAATTGATCCTAAGTTAGCAGGTCAAACTTGGTGAGTACGAAAGAAGGCTACAAAAGGTGAGGGAGGGAAGAAAGGAGCCTGGAGAGAATGGTGTGGTTTCTTAAAAAGATAAGCGTACGGGAGGAGGTTGTGGCATAGTATTTTAAGTCTTAAAACATAAGGTGCTAACCCCTTAACATATGAAGGCACTTCACAAGTAGCTGGACATAGGCCTTGGGTGGAAGGTTAGCTAGATCACACATATAGCGGTGGCATGCGAAAGCTCCAAGGTGACTTAGCAAGTTAGATGAAGCATGGTGCAAGTTTTGGTAGAGTTTCAGACCTTGTATGAGCTGATATGGCTAAGGCTAAGTTCTTGATGGACTAAGGACTTAGTGGTTGCTCAAATAGGCAAACCATGGCTAATGGACTTAACATGGGTAAGCATTGAATCGTACTAGTGTGCCATAACTGGCTTTGGCTTAGATGACTCATCATCAACAGATAGAGATCGTGGGGAGATCTTAAATGATATGGCGGATGAGATCACAGAGGATAAACATCATCTCTAAAGGATAGAGACCATATGGGAGGATCATTTGAAGGTAATGGATGTCTTCGTAGATAGGGATAAATCATGTGTAATCTTTTATCTTGTTAGTTGGGATATAGATAAGCCTTATTGAATAAAGTCCTATTTAGATGGGGGTGTTATCTTATTAGATAATGATGAAATCTGATAGGATAAGATGTGATATTAAGTAGTAGCGTTTTGTTAGGATTCTAACTTGTTCCCCAAGCCTTAATGCCTATATATAGCTCATTTGAGCCTTGCTCCTCAGATATAGAGTGACACATATAGAGAGAGTATCCTTTGTATATTTTGAGGGAAGTAATAAAGGTTAGAAGTTTGTTGTATCTCTTTCTTGCTTTATTGTTGCCTTTACTATTCTATTGCTTCCTCACTTAAGACTAAGGAGTAGCCTAGTTGGTTAACTCCTCTATATTTAACATGTTATATGTACAATGTATTAGAATTTAATAAGTAAAAAATTTACTTATAAAAATTATTATTATAACTTGTTAAGCGACCGTTTCACCACAAAAGCTTAAGCTCTTGTGTGAGGTTAACTTAATTGGTTTTATATATTCACTAACACACCCCCTCAATTGAAAGCCCTTTAGGCTTGAAACTTACACAAGCTTACTCTACCTTGTGCTAAATAATAGGTAGGTGATAAGATTTGAACTGAAGACCACTTGGTCATAGAAGCTCTAATACTATGTTAAGCGACTATTTCACTACAAAAGCTTAAACTCTTGTGTGAGACCTACTTAATTGGTTTTATATATTCACTAACATAACTATTTCACATATTAAATAAAAAATTATTCTTTTATAATAATAATTAAAACATCATATAAAAGTAAAGAATTTTAACATCCATTTATAGGAAGTGAAATGACTTTAAATACATCTTCATATTTTTTAAATAGTTATTTACACTTATGCATTTGAATGTGTATAAAACTTCTTAAAATGTGCTTTCTTAATTTACAATACAAAATTTTTTAGGTATTTATAAAATTTTATATTGAAATTAATATTTATACATTTTTAATAATTCTTATATTTATTTTTTTACAATTATAAATATCATTTGAATATCTATAAGAGAAGAAAATATATATCATATAATATTTATTATTATATGATCATTGATAGTTTATATTTTTATTAATTACATGTTTTTTAAAAAGTGTTCAGAATTGACTTAATTTTTTTATAAATTTTAAAGGGATGTTTCTTAGGGTCGACATTATTGGTCCATGCCCACAATTTAAGGCATTCAACTCAATCTGAATCAAATTGAGCTGCCAAAATAATGTTATTCTAGTTTGAATTAGGCTTGTGCCATGTGAAAGGAGTCTAGTCACGTACAATCAGTCTATTATTAATCTTTAGTGTTTCTAGATGAATTTTTTTGAAAAATTAAATTTTATAAATAGAAAGAATATACACATGCCCATGCAAATAGTCCAATAACTAAGTGATATAGAATCTCTAAAAGTACAGACCAACTATTTAGAACAAATATACAAAGCCACATTACTAAGCCTATTCATTAACTCTCCTAATACATTGTTAAAGGGAGTTTTGCAATAATTTTACTCCTAAACAATTCTATAAAACACATTATAAGCACTTTTGTATATAGCAATAAATGATTCATAACTCATTGTTTGCTGCAATTCCAAAGAGATATTAAAGATAAGGTTAAAAGGAGACTCTAGTTTTGATTATGGAATTCCCACCTTGTATATATGTCATCCATTTCCATCCTCATCCCTTTTGCCCAAATTGTCTTTCAATGAATTGCTATCAGTTAATCCTTATTGTCACAATTCTTCTTTTTTTTCTTTTTGTAGGCTATACAATAGCTCAGGGTACTCCAAAGTTGTTGTTAGGCATTTGGTTTCTTCTTGTGTGTGGATGCTTATGATTCACCTTAACCCCCTTCGTGTAAGTCCTTTCTTGCTTTCTATAGTAAATTTTCTCTTCTATTTTTTCATACGTTGAGTTGAGGTTATATACCTTGCATATGTTATTTGTGTGTACCTTATGTGTTAATTTGGCTCTCTCTCTTCTTTATGTTCCTTGAATACTTGTTCAGCTATTCATTTCCCTCATGTTATACAATTTTTCACTTATCCACTACTTGAGATCCCTCAAAATAGTTTGGATAGGCATCTCGATTCCTCTAAAAACTTTTCTGTTTTACTCCTTCCTCACAATAAACACACTAGAGCTTAAAACTATTTCCTTTTTTGTTTTTACAATTTCGGAACTTATGAGATTATTCTATGCTAGGATTGCATGTCTTTAAAGCTTAAGTTTGACTTGTTAGTGTCTCAAGCTCCTCTTTACACAATTTACAATTGTTATTATTTTGAAATTGTGATAATCTATCATGACTAAGGAGACTATTCTTAGTCACTAATAATAAGCAAAGTGTTTCTTTAGGATGAATGTTCTAGCTCCAAACCATTTTAGCCAATGCTTGTTTTTAGCCCCCACTTTGAATTCTTTCTTTACAAGTTATATTAGTGAACAATCCTAAAGAGTGTTCTAACCATTCATATCTTCTCTTTCCTATATTGGATTATAATAAGATAGAGCCCTTTGAACTTCTGCAAGGTAATTTCTCCATTCATTAGATCTTAACCACACATTAACCTTCTTATTTTGGTGATTTTCTCTTAGGATTATGTCCCTAAATTGTAATTGAATTAGAGATCCCTCCTTACTCCAGTTGTCATATAGGAGTGAGGCTTTCCTTCCATTGCCTATCTTACATTTATACAATTAGTTAACAGACTCCTCTCATCATTTATTTATAATAGCAAGACATAGTTGAATTTTCTTTAATTCCCTAAAACTTCTACCTTTCAACTAATAAAACTGCATCCATCGCCATCAAAGAGAATTCATATTTTCCAACAGTCTCCATATCATCTTCCCCACGAGCACTTTATTACTCAATTGAATAAAAATGATTCCCAACCCCCTTCATCCAATGGTTTATATACCTCACTTCATCTATCCTTTTCCATTGTTCTCTTTTTCTTATTCCCTGTCCATAGGAATTGCCTCAATGATTTCTCTATGGTCTTTGTTAAACCTTTCCCTAGTACAAAATAAGAAGCCCAGTTATATGTAGTAAACTCAAATTGACTTGATGAGCTATAGCCTTCTAGTTGGAGATAGGTTTATATTGCACCAATTTCCTATCCTCATCTGCACTTTTTCCATCAAAGGATTACATTCCTCAAATTGAAGTCCCCTTACTGCAAAAGGCAATCTGTAATATCATGTCTCCTAAAATTGTTAAGAGATTAAACTATTAGATTGAATCACATGAGTTATTTCGTTTAAGAATTCACTAGGTGCATTTCATTCACATTCATAATATTCATATACACATATGAATCATGATTTAGAAAATATAGCAAGATAATATATGCACTTAATCGATATATTTTGGGGTATGGAATGAAAATGAATGTGATAAGAATGTTCATTCCCAATGTTTTGCATTTTGATTTATCAATAACATGAATTGATGGATTATAATTAATGAAATGGGGAATTTATTGTTACAATTAAGTAATTGATGAGGTGATATGTGTATCTAGTCTAAGAAAAATGTTAAAGAGTAAGACAAATAGATACATGAGAATTTAGGTTGATTAAGCCTATGAAATGGTGAAATTTGGCATTAGGAATAAGTGACAAATGGCTCAATTAAATAGATGACAAGTGGCGTGAGTATAATTGCAAAAAGCGGCCCTTTAAATTTGTGACAAATGGCACTTTAGACTTGTGACATATGGAGCAATATAATGGTGACATGTGTAGCTTTACAAATAGTAATATATGGAATAATAGAAGGATAACATATGTACCAATAGAATGGTGACACATGGATTAGTTTGACTTTCTTTGAATTTTCTAGAGAAAATAGATGAAAAAGGCAATAGAAGCGAGAGTAAAGGTCGGCCGTAAGGTTAGAAAAGGGAGAAAAACGAAAGTGAGAAGAGAAGGAGAGAAAAAGGGGAAGAGAAGAGGAGAAGGAAAGAAGTTATCAAGGTAAGTTAAAATTCTGGTTTCAATTTCATCTTTCTCTTTCGATCTATTTTTGATATCCTTAGATTAGAATTTGAAGAAACTCAAAGAATGAAAATTGTAGATATATGTCTTAGCTTGACCGTTATGAAAGTTTCTTGATAAAACAGTGACTAGATCTTGAGTTATGTTCGCTTCCCTAATACTGCCTGTGATAGACTCCTGTACAAGAACCTTGGATTATTTCCTAATTTTTAAGGACCTTAGAGTTCGAATTAGTGAAAGTATAAAACATGAAAATGATTATCGATGTCTTATTAATGCTTCTGTGAAACGGTTTAGTTAGAAGATGTCTTGATAATGATTTATTGCAGTTTGAGTATTAGTTGCCAGTCTGTTTCTTACTAGAAATAGGACAGAATTTGGATGGAGATTATATTTTAAAAGGAGATGATGTTTATGTAATCTTTGGATATAATAAGACTAATGGAAGTCTAGTTTTAAGGGGCATAAGAATCATGACATTTGGATCTTTGTAGAGAGAGTTGTGATTAAAAGAAGATAACTTGTTCATAAAGAAACATTAGGAAGAAGAGGATGTAAACATTGCACATAAGGTTAGGTTAGCTTGATGTTTAAGGAGACATTGAGCTGAACTAGTAAGTGAATTATTGACCTATTGAAATATGTTAGAATAACATTTATGATGATTGATCAGGGATGAATTTGGTTGTAGTGTTGGTTATAAATGTGTTCTGGTAATTTAATGAATGGATTGGTTATGTTCTTTTTTGATTATGATGCTTGAAAGACCATAATTTGTGAACTACCAAATGAATGATTTGAATTGGAATTGGAATTAAAGATGAATTAATGAGGAATTGAAGTATCTTTAAGGTGTCATTAAGGTATAATTGATGAATTATCATGAATGTGTCAAAATTTAGAAGAAATTTTGAAGGAAAGTAAAGGTGAACTTTCAGTTCACCCATCCCACGATCGTGGGAATTGTATTGGTCCCTTCCCACGATCATGGAAATACTTGGCACAAAGGAAATTTGGTGTTTTGTGTTCTTGTTGAATTATATAAGGATAAGACACTATACATTGGTGTAGTTAGACTTGATCGGGGGCTTAAAATGAACTTAGTTTGATGTTGAATCAATTGGTTAAGTGTTTGATGAGTTTAGGTTCTTAAATGATATTATAAATTAAGGATTTGATTGTTTGATATCAATGTACCTAAAGCTAAAATTGTTATATTATTAAAGGAGTGAAGGTGTTCTTATGAATGCAAATATAATTCAAAGGATATAAACAATGTGAATTAGCATAAATGAATGAGAATTAGGGAAATTGTGTGAATATAAAGTATTAATAAAGGATTGATGATTGTATGATTGATGAATTCAGGGTAACCAAACTTACATAAGGCATAACCTAATTGCAAACAAGTTATGGACAATCTATAATGAATGAATGATCAAGATTTGTGATTAAGGACATATACCCGGGAAAATCAATTGAGCATGCATCGAACATGACACACATACATATGCATAGTTGAATAACTATATGATTGATCAACTTAGTAATATGTGAATTATGTGTGTATTGAATGATTTAGAAGCACAAATTGACCGACAGTATCTAGACATTATCTGATCGTCAAGGCAATAGCTATTATGGATCATACTATAAGAATCTCAATTATATATGTGTTTTGATTTGAATTATGTGAGTCAATATGTGATCTCAATTAGATATGTGCTTCTGTTTGAATTGTTTTTGTTTAATCTTTATATCTATATATATATTGAAATGATTTTGATATGATTGTGATATTGATGATTCTGGACAATTGATTGTCTGAGGAGATCATTATTCGGGACTATATTGGAAGTGCTCATTGTATGTGAATTTGACTGAATAAGTGATACTCAACTGAATGTTGAATGTCGGTCCCTAATCCAATGATTGTGACAAATGACTATGCACACGAATGAAAGTGATTGATAGCACATTATGTGAGATGATGCATTTCATGACATTGATTTACATGATCAGATAAAGGAGTTGTAATCGGAGTGACCAGCCTAAAAGGAGCTTAAAGCTCAATATTGGTACAAAGAGCCACAAGCTCAATCGTAAATGAGCTCGGTATCCATAAAGGATATGGATCAGTACTTGAAATAAGCCTGGTATCTACAAAGGATATGGGTCGGTACCAGAAATAAGCCCAGTATTCACAAGGGATATAGGTCAGTAAAAATGTAACTATTCCATTAGTCCATGTGTCACTTACTTTAGGCTCCACATGTCACTCATTTTAAGCCTCCATAAGTCACTATTTGTAGGGTTACACATGTCACCAATTGTAAGGCTACATATTTCACCATTTGTAAAGCTACACATGTCACTATTATATTGCTTCACATGTCACAAGTCTAAAGTGCCATTTGTCACAAATTTAAAGGACTATTTCTCACAATTATACTCAAGCCACTTGTCATCCATTTAACTGAGTCATTTGTCACTTATTCCCAATGCCACATGTCACCATTTCATAGGCCTAATTAACCTAAATTCTCATGTACCTATTTATCTTTCTCTTTAACATTTTTCTTAGACTAGATACATATATCACCTCATCAATTACTCAATTGTAACAATAAATTCCCCATTTCACTAATCATAATCCATCAATTCATGTTATTGGTAAATCAAAACGTAAAACATTGGAAATGCACATTCATATCACATTTATTTTCGTTCCATACCTCGGAATATGTCAAGTAAGTGCATATACTATCTTGCAATGTTTTCTAAATCATGATTCATATGTGTATATGAATATTATGCATGTGAATGAAATGCACCTAGTAAATTCTTAAATGAAATAACTCATGTGACTCAATCTAACAGTTCAATCTCTTAACAATTTTAGGAGGCAGGATATTAAACAATCCTAGATAGATAAATAGAGGTTGCTATTCTTGAATGCAAGTTATACTAACTAGCTATGTTGTGAGATATTAAGCACTCTTTGATAGGATTAACTAGTTCTTGTTCTTAGTAACCTCCATACTTGAAAGTTATTTAAATAGTCTAATTGATCCTATTAGCAAGTTCACTGAAACATCATAGGCCCTTAATAATAGAATTAGATCAACCACAAAGGACGAGTTGAAAAGGTTCCAATTTCTTATGTTTGCTATAAAACTTGAAATCTGCATTAGCTTTAATATTATGCCTTACCATTCTTGGAAACACCTCCATACATAAAATGAACAAGTAAAAGGACAAGGGTCCCTTTTCCTTAGCACTCTTCCACCCATAATTATTGGTGTAGGCTTCCAATTGATTAACATACTGAAAGATTAACTGATAATACATAGCCTTATCCAATCCCTAAATCTCTCAAGAACAAAAACCTCTATTACCTAAATTATGAAGTCCCATCTTAAGGAGTTATGGGCTTTGTGAAAATAGATCTTAATAGGATAGTTTCTTGATTTAATCCCTTTTGAGTACCCCTTAAATAACTCATGAGCTAATAACACGTTTTCTCCAATTGATATATCTCCTATAAAGGCACCCTAGATATCACATATTATAGGTTTGAGGACCTTTTTCATTCTCTATCTTATGATTATTGGAATCACTTTATATAGGAAGTTACAACAAGAAATTGACTTAAATTCATATAGGCAGCCCGGGTTATTTACTTTAAGAATAAGACAAAAGAATGTCTTATTCACTTCTTTCAATATCTTCCCTTTGTAGCTTTAATTATCATATTCTTTATAAGGTTCTAAGATTTTTTATGAAAGAATCCATTAAAGCCATCTAGGCCAGGAGCTTTATTAGGGTTCATACCAAATATTACCTCCTCGATCTCTCTGTCACTAATAAATACTATCAACATAGTCTTCTTTCCTTCTAGAAATTGATTACTAAGAAAAGAGCTTAATAAAGAGGTGGAAGACTTACTCTCGAAAAAAGCTCCTATTAGTTTCTTGAAATAAGTTACTACCTCCTCTTTAAGCTCATCTTATGTGATAGCCATTGAACCATCCTTCCTTTTTAAAAAGAAAATTTTATTAACGGTCCTCCTTACATTACTGTATTATGGATGAACTCGGAATTCCTTTCTCTGTCTTCATCCACATTACTCTTAAGCTTTATTTCAAAAATGAATCAAGATTATAAATAGCCTTGTAGTTCTCTTTCAATGCTTTGTCCTCCTCCATTATACTTAGGGGTTCCCTGGATTGTTGTTCATGCCCTCTTACACCTTATTCAAGTAAACTCTAGCCCTTTCTATAGCCTTTATGGTACATTCTCTCCTTTTCCTCAAGCATAATCCTTTCAATTCTTCCTTTATTGACTAAAGTTTCTTTGCATATACAAACATCTTGTTTACCTAAATCTACCCAACTATTCCTCTTTAAAATGCTTTATTGAATCCTTATTCTTTTACTTATTAATCATTAAACCTAAAAGGAAACCTCTTTATCCTCCTTTCAAATATATTTTACACCAAGATTGGGGTGTGATTAGACGTCAAACGATGAACAAAAAGCACTTTACTTTTAGGAAATTGATTAATTCATTCTCCATTTACCAAGGCTCTATCCAACTTTTTTCTAATCCGTCACCTTGTACTTTATTTATTGCTCCATCTTTAAAAATCCCTTTATACGTCAAATCTATAATCCTTATCCTATTTATACATTCCTTTAAATCAAGAGAATATTTCCTTAAGCAAACATGACCATCTTGTTTAGATCTAATTACCATAGTTTTAAAATCTCCCAAAATTATCCAAAGACCACTCATTGATTAGAAGAACTATTGGAGTTTATCCCATAACACCTTCCTTTAGAAAAAACGGTTTAATCCATAAACAAAAAGACATTACACCCTCAATATTTTCTCAAATAAAATAGGCTTTTCAAGTTCATCACTTGCTAATTAAAATGTAGAACTTGCATTATAACTATATTTTGATTTAAAAAACTATCATAATACGACCATAATGGTGATTATGATAGTTTGGTTGGAAGGATCATTGCTTCCCCAACATCTATAAGCTAGATAGTCTCTCTTTCCTGAACTTAGTCTCCAAAATTCCTATTAAAAATGGCTTATTGTCCAAAATGAAGTCCTTTAATGCTAACTATTTAGAGGAGTTATTAATTTCCCTCACATTCTAAGACATTATTGACATCTTAGAAGCATTTTAGCTTTAGGCCCTTTAACCCTATTCTTTGATTTTTTATTTTTATTTTTTTGCTATCTGCCTTAATTATCCATCAGTTTATCTCTTCCTCTTACCTTTATAAGGGAATCTTTCACTATTAGTATCTGGATGTTGAGATTGTTTACTACCCCTTTATAAGTCAATTGTTCCTCTCACTAGTTAGAATCTTCCATAACCAAATCCCCACTTTTTCTACCTACATTTCCTTTCTCTTTTAAGCTTTCATTCCCACTAACAACCCCTTCCTAGTTTTCTAAAGTACTAGTTAAATATTCCCTCTCCATATTTTCATCTCTTGAACTTGTTCCTTCTCTATTAGCATTGGTACCCTCCTAACCTCCCTTGCTATTAGGGCTCACTTTTTCTTCATTTATTTACTAGGTTCTTGTCCTATGAGCTCATTATAATTCCCTCAAAGAAATCTTCTACCTGTCTCACTTTATTGTTGACCTTACACCCTCATTGTAGGTTTCCACTAGTACGAAATTTGCATAGATTCCTGCAATTATGTCTCTCTCGTCTAACCTCATTAGTGGAATATATTCCGAAAGTTCCTTTGTTAGTTCCACACTCACATACATTCTTACATGTCCCACCCTTCTTATCAAGGTTGTATTTTTATCTATATATATTGGTTTTCTCATATAGTTAGCCATCATACTTAGCCTCTTTTCTAACAAGTACTTTAAAGGTAAGTTATACAAATGCATCCATATCAACACCATATGGTACTTGATTTTTTCAAAAATAACGTCTGGCCTCTATAATTGTAAAAGAAAAGGAGAACATTGAACGGGCCATGGTCTTACCTCTAAAATATCTTTTGCTTCTCCTTTAATAGTATATTTAAACAAAAGCATGTTCTCCTTTGTCATCATCACTTCCCTCAATCTTTTCCCTCTCTAATTCCTTTAAGTCCATTCATTTAGCACTAAGAAAGGTAGCCTTCTGCCCAAAAAAAACTATCGTTACCTTACAATCCTTAGCTCCTTCCTTCAATATACCAATCTTTAGGGATACTACGACTCGACCCTCCTTTGTACAGTGTGACATAAATTCCAAAGATTCAGTATCACATCTTCCCACCATGTTCCTCCAGTTGAGGCTTGGAATTACCACCTTAGTGGAAGTAACTACGACTTAACCCTCCTTTGTAGAGTGTGACATAAATTCAAAAAATTCAATATCACATCGTCCTATCACTTTCCTCCAGTTGAGGCTTGGAGTTACTACCTTAGTGGAAGTATTAACACATTTATCTTCTTGTATGTCACATTCTTCTAACATTTTAGGAGTAGTTTGGCTACTTTGTAAAGGCCCCTCTTGAGTAGAATAGGGGAGAGTAAAGACTAAGGATAGAAAAGTAACCTTATTGATCTCCGATATCTAGGAAAGTTGACTTTTTCTATAACAAGAAAGACTAAAAAGTGGTAAAAAGTTTATCTAAAAGTACACAAAAGATACTTTTTCTACTTAGTTGTTTCCTTATCACGAACTGTTGTTGTAAATTATAATAATTTGAGAATTAAGGATATTTATTATCCTTTTATTTGATGTTTTGATGTAATTATTATTTATTATATAATGAAAATTAAAATTGTAATATTTTAAATACTTTATATTATTCTTAATTTTATATTTGTATGATAATGATTGTCTTTTTTCATATAAATTGTGGTTATTATTTATA
>JAOTAY010000190.1:34158529-34182003 GCA_025629805.1 Erythroxylum baracoense | reverse complement strand
TATTATTTATATGTGAAATATCTGAAAATTATTGTTATTTCATATTAACTGTGATTATTATTTATTATTTTGATTTTAAAAATAAGGTTAAAAATATACAGTACAACTGTACAATATGACAATGGACTATTTTGCAATTTTTAAAAAAATTTAAGGACTATTTCATAAATTTAAAAAATTACTCGAATCGGTATCCGGTATTGATCAATACCGGTACAGTATTATACCAGAACCCAATTCGATACCAAGTTCAGTACGATATTCGTAACATTGCATAATATCATTATTTTAGATAAATTCATATAAAAATTTAAGTGCAACTTCTATATAAATGAATTCATTTAACAATACAAAAATTTTGTGGTTATTTATTAACATAAAGATTATATATTGAGGCATATAACAATAACTATTTTCATTTTTTCGCTAACTATAATTATTTTACTTCTAATATATATATATATATATATATAAAAACATAATTATTGATAATGAAATATATTACAAGGCTAAATAAAAAATTACAAATTATTAAATATTGAAAAGAAAACTAATATGTAACAGTTTTAAAAATTCAGTATTGTAGTTGATCAAAATTAGAATTGAATTTGTTTAAAATTTCAAAATAAATATTTTTGAAAACTTTAGGCATGTTACAAATTAATATGAATAAATGCATTTAGAGATTCAAAAGATACAAGATAAATTATCTATATATCTTTTGACTATTTTAATTAGACCTTTAAAAAATTAAGATATCATTCATATCATTGTTACCGTAGAATAATTATATATAATTCATTATATTTATTCGGAATAAATGAACATATAAAAGCATAACATATACAATAATTATGTTTAATTCATTTTGTACATTTATTTGGAATAAATTTACATACAAAATCAAGGTATGATATTGATTATTTTTTGAAATGAATAATTATGTATAGACGAATGCAATAATTTTTTTTGTTCATTATATATATACAAATGTATATTAAAGCTTAAATAATAAATTAAAAAATATAAAATACTAAAAATAAAACTAGTACATACTAGTTTTAAAATTTAGTGTTGTGATCAATCAAAATCAAAAAAATTTTAAATATTAGCTAATTTCATGTAGGTTCTTAATAATGGTAGATGATCAATTACCAAAGGCCTAGCACAAATTAAAGCATATATATTAATTAAAATATCATATAATTATATTGGTAAAAGTATGGCTAATTATATAGAAAATAAATATTATTCTTCAAAATTTATGTAACCTTTTCCTACAAATTGATGTAAAGCGTCCAGTGCCATATAATGTGCATACAATTACATGACTTGCTTTGCATAAATTTATACGAAAACATCCTCAAATTACGCATTCCACCCTCCATCCATGTAATCCTTGGTTACATGGTTTCTAATGTAGTTCCCCTTATGTATTGTCTCTCATTTCATTCCACCATATTCTACTAAATATTTTTAAAAAAACCATAATCTTATTTATTTGATTGCATATACAAATTGTAATGTAATTAATTCCTAATTAGATCATCAATAAAATTATTCATTCCATCCATGTAATCTCTATTACATAGTTTCAAATCATTGTAATTCCTATCGTGTTGTATCTCATTTCATTTTATTCCACCATATTACATGCTGACAAACACATTAAATGTTTATTCAGGTGAGTATTTTTTCTAGTCAGCCTTACATAGAAGTAGCCATCGAGACAAGCTCTAAGGAGTAAAAGTTGTTCAATACTGAAAGATCAAAGCATAAAATAAAAGGAAGCGATAAAAGCAACACAGAAAGGCAACTATCTTTAGTATAGCTGCAGCCTACCTCTGTAGGAAGGGAATGGTACACTTTCTTTTTCATGTATTCTTCACAAAGAAGTACAAAAAATATACCAAAACAAGCTTGCCAGCCAATGGCTAGCACAAAACGTCAGATATCATCTCCCGATGGCAAACAATTTAAGAATGCTTAAAATAGTAGAACAGGCTCTATCCTAGTTATCATCGCCTGTAGACATTAAAGTAAGTTATTGTATTCACTATAATCTAGCAACTGCCCAGACTATGAAACAAGCAGACCAAGTCTCTGATAGCCCTCGCTGTGCTGCGGAAAAGCTTACATATAATTAGGTTCTATGAAAAGATCAAACTTCAGGCCATGGTGATATTTAGCCTATAATTCAAAGAATTGGCAAACATAGACATAGCATGAAAGTTCTCTTGATTCACATATCATCATAGATGACTGGCCATCAAACAGTTCTGTTGCTTGCAATAAAATTGAACCCAATAACTGCAAAAGAATAATGCCCCAATAATAATGCTGGTTACACTTGTATGATGCAGCTACGAAGAAGAGTGTGCGTACCTGATCAGATTTAAGATGCAGCTGAGGTTTCCAGGACGTCTTCATTAAATTCACCAAATATATCTAGGCATCCATCCCAGTTTCTCTGCTCTCGTGCTTCCCAATATCCTCCCACATACCGGAAAAATCCATTTTCAGACTCTTTTTGGAACCACCTGGGCTTCCATCCATGTTCTTGCAACTTTCTTGACTGCAGAGGATATGTGACACATGATTATGAACATTAACCAATTGTAATCAACTCTTTGGAACAAATAAACGTCAATATCCAGATTTTAGGACATCGTTAACTTTTTCTAAACAGGCTCATAAGAAATCAAAATAGTTATCAAGCATACCATTCTTTGCCTCTTCTCTAACCGTTGTTTCTCTGCATTTGCCTTCTCATATTCTCCATTCTCCAGATGTCGTTGGTCTGGTCTAAGCCTAGAATCCGTAGGTGGGAGCTTCTCCTTAATCCATGATCAAATACTCAGGATCAGACACAACTATATAAACAATTAGAGAAGCATAACAGGAAGTGGAAATGCACACTACAAAATTGAGAAAACACAATATCTACCTGCAGTCCTGACGTTAATTCATTTAGTGAGATTGCAAAGGCCGTTAAGTTGTACCGGGTGAGATTAGGATGTGCCTTACTACTTCTCCAAAGAAAATTGGGATTAGATGAGGAGATATTATTCTTTGGCTTGCCAATCCCATGACCATAAGTGAAATACACGCTTTCATTCCATTTCCCAAACAATGAGGCAACTTTATTGCCTGATACATCTTCAACAAACCCATTAACCTGAACATATATAGGAGACATTGCATGAATGGCCAACACAACAGAATCCAACCCATAGATTTCACAAACAGCACTCTATCCCAATGAATTCAATTAAGAAGTAGCACACCATGCTAGTTCATGGCAATTATATAGATAAAAGGTCAAACAAGTCTCTATATTAGGCAACCAAACATAATTGAAACACTTGCACAAGTAGGACTAATAACCTGGTGAGGATTACGGTCAAGAATAGATTGCTCCTTGAATTTCAGTTCGCATGAATACTCTCTATTTCCACGTATATGCATAGTCCCGTGATGATCACAATAAAGTTTACCAAGGATGAGATTGTAAATGCTTGTTGTAACCTAATGAATAACCAAACATTTGTTAATCTCAATGTATACTATAAACTCAAAAAGGATGCCAGATGATTTCACGGAATTGAGCATTCATGTTCTGAATAAGATAATCACTATTACATGCACACCTTGCTCCACTGGAATATTTCACCATCATCAAACTCTAGTGTCAGAACTCCAACAGGGTCAAGTTGAATTGATCGCCCCCAAAATTTTGAGCGAAGGTTGCTATCACCCCAGAATCTCCAGCCTCTGCCTTCACAGTGGCAAGCAATAATGGTTGGATGATGACTTACCTGTTTCAATGCAAAGTGTGATTGAAACATACAACAAAATGAATCAATGTTATCATATTATTCTTTTACTGTTATAAAACTGCAATTATTGTTCCCTCATTCCACAATTCGCCAAATGTCTTCAAACCAGCAGGCTATTCCCCAACTTTATTACTTAGAAGAACAATCACAAATTCTTGGAAAATCTTCTATTTCCAAAGAAATTTCGATGCTTTCCATCTAGGTCTCTTTTCTTAGAAACACTTATCATTTTCTAGTTGTTGTTAGGGCATTTCTATGCCCCCAATAAGTAAGGTCTGGAAACACTTGTCCTTTTGTCATCTACAGGTGTAACACGAAGTTATAACTTTCTCAAAGGCTTTACATTTATTTCTATTGATTACACATTCATAACTGAAGCATTAACTATCAGACCAACGTTTCTTTTATTTTAATGGAAATGTTGTAATTCAAGTTATCATAAGCCAAGATGATCACTGACCTTCTCAGAGAAAAAGCGAACACCTTTCTCAGGATAGTCAGCTTCATAAGTTTCTCCCAGCAAAGGATTGAAGGGTTTACAGTGTCGGCCTTCAGAAGAGGCATATCCAGACACAGCAAAAGCAGCAACATTTAGGATTCTCAAGAGACCATTCTCCTGTTGAAAATCTCACAGATACAAGCATAATTAACTAGGAATCAGATAAGAGTTTTATGTTACATGTTTGCCATTAATAAAAGAGCAGGAACTTACGTCAAGACTATAGAACAAGAAATAGAAGATAATGATAAGTACATGTTCCTTACTGCTTTTCCGTACTCATAGGCCTGGTCCAAGAGGTAAGAATACTCCAAGTCCTCAAAACACTTCTGGAGGGATGATATTGGCTCATTAAAGTAAACAGGGAGACAAACACGTGTTAGATCCTTCCCCACATTGTCTTTAATCAGTGACCATAGGCTGACCCCTTTCTCTTTCTCAACAGGATCGGGAAGCTTTTGACGCCTCTGAATTTCTACATATTCAGAATTACAAACCTGCAGTGGTGCATGCATTTTCTTCTCATTATCAAATTGATCGGGCTTCTCCAAATGATCATGAGCTTCATTCGTTAATCCATCAGTGACAGTAGTGTCAATAAAATACTCTCTAGTGTCATAAAAGAAGGTTTCATCTTCATCTGAAGCTTCTCCAATGTCATGCTTCTCAATATCATCAGAAGATTCTGTGGTGCTCCATTCTGAAATGCAGAACAAACATTGAGAGTCAATGCAGCACTGTTGACAAAGCATCTTTAATTAGATGATCATTAAGACCCAAGGTGTGAATTAGAGAGAATAAACCACCTGCAACCAATTGTGCATGGTCACTATAAACATTTGAATCATGCCAACTCCAAGTAAACATGAGAAATTTTTTCTACTTGTATAGACCAATTAAAAACAAAAAGAATATGGTAAAGCTGTTATTGAATAAATAAAAAGTAAAGTGAAAAATACTTTAATAGTAAGAAACTTGAGTAAGTTATGATGTTACCACTATATTTTCCATGTCCTAAGCTTGAAAATTCATGCTTGCACAATTGATATTCACGTGCCGGGATTACAGAGGTTTCCGTCTCAATGTTAGCAGCCTTCATAAATAACAAGAGAAGTAATTGAATTCTTCAGGGGTAACATATCAGAAAATTGATTACACTATGAACATTTATCACTTGAGGCAGTTCATTACAGTGATTATTAGTTATAAACAATGGTCATGTCATTCATTGGTAGAGACGGTAAAAGCCGTTGGCCATTAAGGATTAAATTCTAGCCAAGGCCATAAATTTTCCAACATATTAAAAGGAAAAACAAAAATACAATTGTGGTACCAAATAAGTTACCTCCAACTGCCTTATTGTGTCAAGCAAATTGGACCGTTGTTCACAAAGAAGTTTAAGTTGGTCTTGTACTTCAGAAAACTCCGATAGCATGATCTGCTCACAATCCTCAACAACATTCTCATTAATTCCATCTTCAAGTAAGCGTTTTTTAAGTCTAGCAGTTGAGACAGACAAATCTTCAGGTACAAGGGAGAGACTACGATTTAGTGATGTTGATGGAAAGAGACAAGAAGTCGAGTCCAAAGCTTCAATCCAAGCCACCCTATCTGTCTTTGAATCAGTTCTCAAATGAAGCGTCTTTGTAGCTGTAAATATGTAAAATCGTCTATCATCCGACTTGCTCTCACGAAATGACAAAATCTACCACAAAAAATCAGATGACATTTTCAACATGAAATCATTTGCCAAATCTCTCTTTACAACTACCATAATCGAGAAATAATAAAGAAATTACTTAATCATGCAAGAGAGCTTAGAATTTATAAAAAGGACAAATTAGTTAACCACAATTTTTAGTTTGGTGGACAACAAGTATAAGTTTTGGTGACAACAAAGACAAAGATTTAGTTTATGATAGGTTTTAAGTAGTAGTAAGTTAAGTATGTTATCCTAATTGTACTTATATTATTTATTTTATTTTATTTTGGATATTTTAGTTAAAAAATCTTTTCTTACTTCTAAGAACTTTTTTAATATATGTGCGGATATTAAAATCCTGAATTTTTTCTTTAAAGTCAAGTTTTCTTAGACGAGAGTGATTCCTAGTTTCTCATCTTCCATTATGTTTCACTAAATTCCAATAACTTTTTACTTATTTTCAGCAACCAAAAAACCCCAAAAATTTAGCTATACCAAACCTGAAATTCCAGAATCCTAAGCTGGAAATCCAGACCTGAAATGAGAATTTTTCACAGCCTAACAACACTCAGCAGTCCATATTTTCTAGTTTTCTGAGTTGTAGCTACTAGTTGATATTTCTTCTACTTGTCCTGCATCACTTAAGCCAGGAAGTCGAAAAGTCACAACTCCTTATCCTAAAAGCTGCCAAAAGAGGAGCAAGAATTTAGCACTCTCACATATGATAAATATCCAAAAGCAGAATCATCAAACTTGGACTTAAATGTCATCCAGCTAAACCAACGTTGTCCAAGTCGGAGTAAAACCTCGTAACCAAGAAATACCCCGTGTGGAAGTACTAGTTGCTTAAGAAGACCAATAGCGTGAAGATCTCATAAAGAAACCAAGAACTTGTCTTGGCCAAGCTGTGCGATTCAAAAGTCAAAGACCTTCACTTACAGACCCAATGAGTTCACAAAAACATAAAAAGAGAACGAGATTCAAGTAAGCACAGGAGAAGACGCCTAAAGTTAAGAGAAAGAGGATGCTTGTTTTTCTTTTTTCGGTGGACGGTAAGGGCAAACAACGGTTATCTACCATCCGTTTGTTTCGAGGGACTGTGAATACTCATTGATGTGACCACAGCAGAAGTACCTAGACCGACACGTATCCTATCGTAGCCCCAGACCCACCTGGCCGATGTGACCCACCATACCACAGCAGCAACAACAACCAGTTAAACTACGAAAAACCAGAGTTGAAGGTTGAAAAAGCATAAAATCTACCTTGCAGATTCACAAAAACCAACGAAGGAAATTGATACTAAAGTGAAAATTGAACTAAAGCCCATAAACTCACTTTTTTGACCTTTTACAATTTACACGACCAACAATGCAAATAACCTCCGGTTCATACCCAAAATCCACCGAGCCATTTTCCTTTCTCGACGTTTCTTGTTTGTTTTGTAAACCAGAAACAGAAAATTGACCCAATTGGGCAGACTGCAAGTTGTATTTTTGAACCAAAATTTATCCTTTATTAGCAAAACTTTCTCCTCCAGTTCTATAACATCAATAAAAAGTAACATAGACCCATAAAAATGGAAACTAAATTCAATACAAGGAAACTTTCACATTAATGTTATTGATACCTTTAAATGGACAATGCCAACAGCTTTCTGATGTTTCCTTCTGTGACTTCTACTGTCCATTCGCGAAAGCAGTCCTGAGGAGATATTACCGATGAGTCGAACCTCGTCGTTCGGTGTTAAAGTATTGAGATTCTCCGACCGGCGAATCTTCGAGTAAGAAAGCACGCCGTTTTTTAGCGAAAACCACCGGGATCTCCACCCTTTTCCGTAATTCGTCCACTTGTAGAGGACCCCGGCAACGGTTGCGTCCGCGCCCAGTGGCGTCAGCCTGACGTCAGATCCACGGGAAAACGGCCCTGGCAACGACCTTGTTCTGTTCAGCGACATGTCCGGCGACTGGTCGCCCATTCCTGGACTCTCCAGCGAGATGCAACACAATGGGTGGATTTCTTTGACTCTCATTTTCAAATAACCATGCAACTAAAGAGGAAGCAGAGAGAGAGTCGATCAAATCTTTTAATTTTCCATTAAATTTCCCAAAAGAAAACCTCCCGTAAGAAGAAAACTGATAACCCCGAAAATCCCAGAATGTTAAACGAAGAAAGGTCTGTGGAAATAACCAAAGTTCCCTTCTTTATAGGCGAACCCAATAAGCTCTGAAATTTATGAGGAAAAAAGCGTCGTCTTTTTTTTCCTCCTGTTATCTTTACGATTTCTAAATCTAAAATGCAATATATAAAACACAAAAATCAATAAGATAGAGATGGGGAAGCTGTAACACGCTCGTCTGTGACTTGGTTATGGAAATATATTTAGATTGTGTTGATTCTTCTCTCCACCGAAGTTATATAAATACACACACGCGCGAGGCTGAAGGGGAAGAAGTTGAGAGGGTGAAGGTCGATGGTGGCATAAAGGTAAATTTAATTATACGTAACGTTGAATCCAAGTCGAGTTAAATGCAAAAGCCTTGTTCTTTCGCCCTCGTTTTTTATATTAATGCAAGTCTCTTTTTGCTGAAACAAGGTGAAAGTCTTCTCACAGTTTTTGTTTTAATAAATTAAAATATTGTAGCAAGTATAGCAAATTAATTAATAAAATCGATGTATAGGAAAATGGCAACGCCTGTTTTTTGTGTCAACGGTGTCAAATGGGACAATTTGATAGTCTTTCAGTTTACCTGCTTTTCAGCCCAAAAAAAAAAAATCACATAATTATATTGGTTGTTGATTGATTCTATCATGCTAATAATTGATTATATAAGTAGGTTTAACTATTATCAACCGTTTATTAAAAATATTTAGTAAAATTAACTGTTTAGTATTAATTATTTATATATATAATAATTTATAAGTACATGATTAAAAAATTAATAAGAACATAAATTTTCAATCATGACAGTTATTAATGCAATTAAGTAAAAAATGAAATTAATTAATAATAAAACAAATTTTATATTTATTAAGTAATTTATTTAAATTATATAATTTTTAATTATTATGTAAATCTAAAAAATATAAAATAATATACTTCAATATATTTTAGAAATAATGAAGACGGAATGTAGACAGTAACTATTATTACATGATTGCGTATTATCCCCTCTCTAGGCAACTTGTCTTTCTTGGAGACACTGCATTACCGGAATGGAAGACAATTCTCTTCAAGAGAACATTTCTTTAGGTTTATCAAATCTTTCCAATCTTGTTACCTTCTCTTTACTGAGGGCACAATATTCGTGCTAATAAATTTAATTAGCTTATGGAGCTTTTTGATTTTCAGATTAAATAAGTCAACTTATCAACAGTAAACAAACAAATGGTATTATGTCAAACAGTTAAAAGTATTTTCAAAACGCTAATATATAGCTTTTCAGCCATCTACCAAACTGGCCAAAAACATTGTTGATTATTGCCGTTCAATATAAACTTCCTTTGATTCTGCAGGCTACAAAAGTAAAGAAATCAGTTGTGCAACCTAATTTTATTTTGTCTCACTCAATATTTCAACAGAAAAATAAGATTAGTAACAAGTACGCACCTTCTCTTCCGTTGCCATTTAGCAAATATTACATCATCTAAAAGAAAAAACCGAAGAGACAGCTTGTATTTGTTTTCCTGCATAGAAAGTTTAAGACGGACGACCTCTTGCCTGTGTACTCCAACTTCATGTCATGGAGATTCTTTAAATTTAATTAATACACTTGAAGAAAAGAAGCCAAATGGTGGATTTCGAACTTTCGTTTGAAGCTCTTACAACTACAAAATGTAATGGGAACACTTGAAAAGATTTGGCTGAAATGGGTGTCTAACTAAATTGTTTTAGAGTCCAGCTTTGCTCCAGCAGGTAAAGGCTCCTAATAATAAGCTTAATTGCTCTAGATTATGTGTCTCTTCAACTATACATTAGATATACTGTAACTATCATTTTAGTGATGTTTAGACTTTCAGCTGAAACATCCAAAAATTTGACTTCCAAAATACTTTAGATATTAGTTTTTATTTATTTATTAAATAAAAGTACAAGTTTTCAACATCTCATTAATTTATGTTTACAATATGCATTAATATTTATAGATGATATTCAAATAATATATATTTATATTCATATAGATATTAAAAATAAATATTATAATTGATCTAAGTGCATTTAAACTTCTTCATTTCGTATCTTATATCTATACAATAAGTATACAGCCAAATATTGAATATGTATATTTTTTTTACAAATTTAAAAGAAGCTAATCTTTTTATTAATCTTAATATATTAATGGGTTAATTACAAAAAATCTCAAATGTAATTATAGCCTGAACTTTAAAAAAAGGCAATTAAATATTCAATTTTTCAAATTTTTTTAATTCTAACCCGACGTTAGTATTTCTGTTAACATCGTTGATATGGCTTGTCACATAAGACAGAAACCCTAAACACTTATATACGTCATATTTAATTAAGTTTAACTAAACTACGCCATTTTAAGATTGAAATCCCTAAATCAAACTCAGTACCTAAATTGCTGGAATTGAAAACCCTAAATCAGTTCATTTTTGCACATAAAGAAAGAGGGCTTAGGGAGGAAAATTGTGATTTCATTCAGATTGTTATAAATTATGTTGTTGTCGTCTTACACTAGTGTTAAAGCATCGTTGTCATCTTATACTGACATGACAGAGTCGGATTTAGGGATTTAATCTTAAAATGACGTAATTTAGATAAACTTAATTAAGTCTGATGTGCACAAGTGTTTAGGATTTCTATTTTATGTGACAAGTCACGTTAGCAATATTAACGAAAATACTAACGTTGGGTTAGAATTTTAAAAAAATTGAATGTTTGAGTATTTAATTGCCACTTTTTTAAGTTCGAGTTATAATTAAAAAATTGAGTAAAGTCTAAGATTCTTTTTGTAATTAACCCTATATTAATATTCAAAATAATATAAAAGTAACTCTTATTATGAAAGATGCATTTATGGTACATTATGGTAAAACTAATATTTATTTTATTTTAAATCAACTTATATTTGTGTACCAAATCAACTATTCTTTCAAATTCACATAATATTTTTTCTTTCTCTTTCCTTTCTCTTTCGTTTTCACAAGCTTTAGCTCAACCTTTGAGCTGGTGGAGGAAATGGTGGAGATGATGATTAAGTAAAAGGAGTTGGGGCTCTAATGTCGATGACTATTGTCATTCATACACCTAAATTCCTTAAATTTGCCCATTTTTATAATAGGTTTCGATATCAATAAGGATAGCACATTAGCCTGAGCCCGATTTGAAATTAGCATACCAAGCCTAGGTTAACCAAGCTTCAAGCTAGGCCTTGAGTCTTGTTTTTCAAAAGTCGAATCTCTCAAGGCCCAACTAGTTGAAACAACATCATTTTATATAGAGGAAGTGGAAGTTTTGTTTTTACTATAGGAGCTTCTATTTTACACCTTAGTAAAAAAATGTTATTTTATTCTACTTAGGTTCAAATCACCACAGTCCCCACTCTCTCTCACCTAATCCATAGTCCCTCATCTCCCACTCCCTCCCTTATGCCTTTACATGCAGCGTGTCCGGTGTCCTTCCCATGATTTTATTTTCCATTTCATAGTAGTGGAAAAAAGGCATAAGAAGATGCCCATTTTGGCATAGTTTTGAAGTTGGAGACTCGAAAAGTTTCAGTTACTTAGAGGTTAATAAATGATCAAAGCATTAACTCACAGTTCATTTGGTGATTAACAGTCTAGTGTATAATGGAAAATCTTGAAACTTAAACTATAGTTCAAGCTGCTTCCAGAAAAAACATGACAAAAGAATGTTGCCAATGTGAAACATTAATGTGTGTAGGGAGGATAAGCTCTAACTAAATTAGAACCTGGAAAATAAAACCAAAACGAAGGTAAACTATTGCAACAGAGAGCGATATAAAACTCATAAAACTCATTCATGTCCTGTCTATCAAATACCACTCATTAGAAATTTTAGATACACTTTATCTCCATAACCACCATTATCATCATAGTATAATGGGAAGAGACTACAGAACAACATCAAAAAAAGCACTACAAATATAATTATGAACCTAAGATATAGAATTATCATCTTTTATTATGAAAACAGAAGGAAAAAATTGACAAATTTGTAGTTACACACATTGATCAAGCTATAGTTACAAGCACTGGTAATCACTTCTCAAAACTTTCTTCACTCAGTTTATTGTATACCTATTATCAAACTTAGTTTGACAAGATTGACACAATTAATTAGGTAGCTTCCTTAGTTGCATTTAATGTAGTATATGTAGATGTTATCTTCATTGTCATCATTGTCATAAAAGTATATGTATAAATGTAAATGTCCATGAATAACTTATACAGTAATATATATTGATTATTTCAGATGGATGAGCATATTAGTTTAATGGAGCGTTCTAATATGATGTCGGAGAGTATATAAGCAGATAATTCTAATTCGGTATAAAGGGAAGATAGAATTTCAGGTTTATTAAAAAATGATGTTTGGAATCACTTCAACAAGACTAGATCAATGGATATAGTAGAGTAGGCTAAATATAAATATTTTCACTAGATGTTGATTAGGAGTTCAAAACATGGAACCTCTTATTTAAAGATACATTTGGATTTGCATAACAAAAAGAAGATCGTATCAGGAGGTCAAGCATTCTTAACCCCTAACCTAATAAAAGGAATAATGAAATGGCTACTATAGCTTATGATAACAACATATCAAGGTTTTTGATGGATAGGATAGTCATTAATGATAAACATCCACTCTCTCTAATTAATAGAAAAAGTTTAGGATGTGCTTACCTTCCTGCAATCTACTTTCAAGATCCCAACTCAAAATACCTTAAAGAAAGACATTATGAATATATAAGAGGATCAAAAGAAAGAAAATTTTCAAAATATTGTCGAGTATTGAAGAACGGGTTGCCATCATAACTGACATGTGGATAGCCGCGGTAACAACATATTATATTGAGAAGGACTAGATTCCACACAGTAGACTACTGAGGTAAATTTATTCTTTAAATTGTTAAATTTTTTTTGCCTATGTTATGATTAATATTTTTTCATATTTGTAAATGGTAGGTTCATTTATATGTCGATACCACATATAAGTGAAAGGTTGGCAACTATATTGGTTGAGTGTTTAATCAATTGGAATATTGACACCAAGTTATCTACCATAACAGTTGACAATTGTAGCACAATCAATCCAATGATTTAAAAGGTGAAGTATAATATGGGTTGGGGGCTTGTTGGTTGGTGGAAGGTTGTTCCATATGTGTTGTTTTGCATATATTTTGGATTTGATTGTAAAGGATGGATTGGAGATGATAAAGGAAATAGTAGATTTGATTTAAAATAATATCATATATTAGAGAGGAATACCTAAAAGAGTTAAAAATTTTGAAGATATTGCACGAAAACTATGCATTTTGAGGACGAAGAAGTTAGTATTGGATTGCGCAATTAGATGGAACTCATCCTTCAAGATGTTAAGAGTTAGTAATCCTATATGTTGAGGTGTTTACCAGGCTACGACAAAGAGATTCTCATTATACTTGCCTGTTTATAGAAGAACAATAAGAGTTGGCTAAAGAATTTTGTACAAAGTTGGAAATATTTTAAGCTACTGTTGAATTGTTTTGGAGAACAAAATATCTAACTTCACACAATTGTTTTACCAATATGTGTAAGTTCAAGAAAGCTTTATCTGATTAGATGTTTGATTCTAGTGAGGTGATCCGAGTTATTGTAGAGCATATGACGGAGAAGCTCAAATCTTACTTATATATGGTTAGACATATTGTGGCATTCATGTTTATGTTGGACCCAAAATACAAGATGTAGAGGGTTAATTTTATATATAGCGTGTTGTATAGAGATCGATCTCAAAAGCATGTTGATGTTGTTAAAAAATTCTTATATTATTTTTTAATGATTATTAATTTAAGTTAGACAAAATTCAGAATCATGGTAGTTTAAAGTTATTCAGTTTTAGCTTCACATTTAAGTTCGGGATCATCTTATAAGAGCAATTTGATACTCTCATTTGTATAATTCATGAAAAACAAGGGCTAGAACTTCTTACAGTATGATGGAGTTAGATAAATATTTGACAAAAGATTATGTAACCAAAGTTGAAGGTTTGGAGTTTGATGTATTTTAATGGTGGAAGAACTATAGAAATAAATTTTTGATCATGCAAGAAATTGCATGAGACTTGTTAGCAATCCAATCATCTACTACTCTTTTAGAGTCTATTTTTAGTATTGGTGTTGGATTATTAGTCTTCATCGTGCCCGACTTTATCCTAATACTGTGAAAGCCTTTTATATGTGCCTGAAGTTGGTTAGATGAAGAAGATATCGAGAGTACACTCTTTTCTTTATAATATATCAAATTTGTCTATTTTTATGAAATTATCTTATATTATATTTTTAAAATTTTTATAATAATACAGCCATTGGTACTTATAAGGAGGTGACTGGTCATTCAACTAAATACTATTTTGATAATATATTCAATGCTGAAAATATATTTAATTGATTATTACAAAATTGATTTAATTTTCTTTTTTACTTCCTTAAAAAATAATTTTCTTCAACTTTTTTATTTTATCATTTTATGTAGGTTTAACATATAAATTCATTAAAATTTTCATTTTTCATTAAGTAATTGTGCTAATTAAATGAATTACATTTCTCATATATAATATAACTTTTTCTTTACTTCTTTTATCAATAAATTTGGTTTCAACTTATTCATTTAAAAATTTTATATACGCATTTAAAAAAATAAATATATTTTTAGAAATAAAAAAGAGGCCTAGGCCTTATTGCCAAGCCTAATCATTGTAAATTCTAGAAAGCTGCTCGTTGGGCAATGTAAAATAGACTCTTATTTCAACTTATGTTTGCATTTTGCTTCTTCATCGTAAACAAAGATTTGATATTTTGGTTTTTATTTTTTAATAAATGTTTGGCAGGAGTATGGATTCATTCCATAAAAGGAAAAGGGGAGAGTTAGTACATGAGAGCAAGCTAGAATTTGGGCATTTTATGAGAAGTTGACTATAGGTAATATAATAATATTTTTTCATATTAATCAAATTAATTACATTACTTTCTGATGTGAAAATTTAATTATACTTGACATTCACATGAAACTCATTATAGCTGACGAGGTAATCCCATCAACTTCGTTAATAAAGAATCTAACATTGAGCTAATGTTACAAAAAATTAAAATTTTGAATATTTTATTGTTACTTTATAAAGTTCAGGCTATACTTAAATATACTATTGATTCATTTTTTTATGATTTTTAAGTGAATTGTCACAAGAGAAGTTGATAAAAAATTTTGACATAATATACCAACGATTTATTAAGGAGGTATATTTTAAATATATGAAAATTTAATAACTTTTAATTCAAAATTTGTTAGTTTCATTTAAACATAAATTTAAATTGAAATATGATTATTATTTTACTTATATAATTATTTTATTCTAGCTAGATGTGGGATAGAGTAGCAACACTTTTAAGGGATTTTTAAAGGTCCTAGGAGTTGTAAGATGGAGTCTTGGTGATGGAATGAAGATGCACAAGAAAAGATTAAGATCAATAAGGTTACATATAAAGAGATATTGGATAGCACCACAGAGGTGGAGAGAATATTCATTAGAGTAACGTACAAACTAGCTAAGAAAGAGGCAAAGAAGACAATCTCAATAGCTAAAAGTAAAGCATACGAGAAACTATACCAAATATTGGATACTATAGATGGAGAAAAGGGCATATTTAAGTTGGCAAGAGCTAAGGAAAGGAAAATGAGAGACTTAGATCAAGTTCATTGTATAGGAGATGAAGCAGGACTGGTGCTTATGACTAAAAACAACGTCAAGAGAAAATGTACTTCTATATCCTTTTTAATGAAGGCATAGAGGAAAACTTATCTTTAGGTGATCTTAGTATGTTCGAGAGGTTTCGTAACTTGACTTGTTATAGATAGATTACAAGAGAAGAAATTAAAAGAGCCTTAAGGGAGATAAAGAGCGAAAGGGAAGTAAGGCCTGACGAGATACCCATTGAGATGTGAAAGAGCCTAGGTGAACAGGGTTTTACTTAGTTAACCAAGCTCTTTAATTAGATCCTTAAGACGAGCAAAATGCTGAATAAGTGGAGACTGAGTAAATTAATTTCTCTATACAAGAACAAAAGGTACATTTAAAATTGTGACAACTATAGAGACATTAAACTACTTAGATACATCATGAACTTGTGGGAGAAGGTAAGAGAGTGAGAAAGGAGGCTTCTATTTCAGAGAACCAATTTGGCTTCATACCAGGAAGGTTCATGATAGAAGCATTACATCTCTTAAGAAGATTAACAGAATATTACAGGGAAAGATAGAGTAATTTATAGTTGGTTTTTATTGAATTAAAGAATGCATATGACCAGGTACCTAGGAAAATCTTGTAGAGGTGTTCAGAGGCTAAAGGAATCCCTTTTTCTTATATAGAGTTATTAGAGATATGTATGAAGGGATAAAGACTAGTGTAACGACAATAAGAGGAGATACTAAAAGAATATTCTATTGATACTAGTCTACACCAAAGCTCCTTATTGAGTTCTTTTCTGTTTGTGGTAGTGATGGGTAAGCTCACTAAGAATATGCAAAGGGAGTCCCCTTAGTGTATGTTGTTTGTTGACGTTATTGTCTTAGTGGATAAGACAAAAGAGGGTGTCAATGTCATGCTAGAACATTAGAAGGATATGTAGGGGTTTTAAATTGAGCAGAACTAAGACTGAGTACTTAGAGTATATCTTTTCAGGCCAAAGGGTGGATCTCGATGTGGAGGATAAAATTTGTTCAGAAGTTATACCATGAAAAGAGTGTTTTAAGTACCTAGGGTTTATTATTTAAAGCAATGGAGAGATCGACGAAGGTATAGTCCACTATATTAGATCAAGATGGCTAAAATAAACAAGTGCATCCGGAGTTTTGCATGACAAGAAGATACCACTCAAGTTTAAAGATAAATTCTATTGTTTAATGATTAGGCTGGCTATCCTATATGTGACGGAGTGTTGGCCCATCAAACAATTGCGTACTCGTAAACTAATGGTAGTAGAGATTAGAATGCTTCGTTGGATATGTAATCTTACTAGAAGAGATAAGGTTAAGAATGTATTTGTAAGAGACTAATTAAAGGTGGCCAGTATTGACGATAAATTGAGAGAGACAAGACTTAGGTGGTTTAGACATGTTACAAGGAGACACCCTGACGTTCCAACGAGAAGATACGAGAAAATAGTACGTAGAGACTGTAAAAGGAAAAAAAGGAGGCCTAAGAAGAACTGAGGTAAAGTGATCAAGAATGATATGAATTTGCTAGAACTTACTAAGAACATGACCCGTAATAGAAAACTTTGGCGTATTAGGATATAAGTAAAGGATATCATAGAGAGTGGCTTTATCATTCTCTTAAGTCCTCTAATTTTTTTCTTTCAAGTCATTTGTTGTATAGATAGCCTTATATTTTAATTAAGTAATACTTCTCTCTTAATTATTTAGTTTATTTACTTTTTTTTGTAATGGCTAGTGTGATTTATTCTTGTACTTGTCCTGTGTATTTATTTACATATTTTATCTTGTAATGTTAATATTTACCATAATCTATATGTATTGTATTACATAATCTTATATGTTTAGTTGTACATGTTTATTGATATTTTGTATTATTATTAATTTACACTACATATGGGTCTTTTAGAAATAGTCTTTCTACTATCAAGAGGTAAGATTAGGTATTATTGTACCTTCTTAGACTCCACATTTTAGCGAGATTTTTATTGTTGTTGTTTTTATATAATTATTTTATTCTATATATTTTCCTTTACTTATATTTTATTTATTTAGTTCATTATCAGTTATTATAAAAAAAATTCTCATATTATAATCATAATTTTTTGTACACGTAAATTTTAATTTTTATAATATAAAGTAATTTCCAATAATTTTAATTTGTACGAAAAATTGGAACAATTGAATATAGCTAATTGTGTGGATACAAATCATTTAATAATAAATTGTATTTGATTTAATTTAATTTAAATAAAATATAATTATTTAAATAAAGGTGTATAATTATTTAAATAAAGGTGATGCTACAAACTTGATTCTGATAAGATAATATGATGTACACTGTATTATTTGTTTGGCACATGTATATTAATTTTTTCAGCGAGACATGCTTGGAGCCGTAAAATATGCAATATTGCCATATAATCTCTTTCTTAGGTTTAGTTGTACAATATGACATAGGTCAAGAAACTACGTAGATAGTATACCAATTGGAGCAACTTTTGTGATGTCCCAACTTGGGAAAATTCTCAAAACAATATTCAGTGCATTTTACGTACGATACACTACCATAAATCATCCGTAAGAATTCCTATATTTGTCTTGTTGACATGGACGTTCATTTAGGACAACTATTCGTTGCTTAATCTCTTCTAAGCCATTGATTATAAATCTCACCTTGTAAAAAGTGCTGGTTCTAGCTACATCTCCGAAAACTTGTGAGACCTGTAGGATTGAGATCGATGCTATTTTTTCAACCCAATTCTTCGAACTTGTGAGATCTGTGTGAGATCTGTAGGAATGAGATCGATGCCATTTTTCAACCCCATTGCTTACACAAGTTAGAGAAGTAGGTACCACGTCAAATCAAAAGACAAAATTCTGAAATTTTTATGATATAGATTTGTGTATTATATGTTGGAGGCCGTTTTCATTTACGTGACATACATACAATTTTAACAAAATTGTTAATCCTATTTAAAATATTTAATATATCTACATTTAGTTTTTAATCTTACCATAACAGTTTTATTTCTTATAATTTTTTATAGTTAGCATGATGTGAGCAGGAGCACGGATCGTCATGGAGTTAGTATGAATTGATAGAGGCAAAAGAGGAGAGCTAACTATGCCAGTTGGGCCTATGACTGGAGCTAAGGTCAAGAGACTTAAGGAGACTTTCCATGCGCATCTAGGCTATCTTTTAGAGATGATGGAATAGTCCAAGCCTATGGGAGGAGAGCTTTATGAATCCCAACCTAAGTTGATCAATCTAATTCAAATCCTTAGATCGGATACAGTTGGGACGTAAAGACTTGAAAATTTGGACTATTAAGTCCATACATAAGACCTTTTAATTATTTTAAGTTAAGACATCTTTTTTTTGGGCTAACTCATGTTAAAGCCTGAGCACTTATTATTAAACCTAGGTATAAATAGGTTCACTAGGGTTATTGTAGGATGAATTATTAACTTTTGATTGAGTCGTTAGCTATAGTAAGGTTTATTCCTCTTGTTCTTGTTTCAATACGAATCAATAATTCACTTATCAAATTTTCCCAAATTGTGGCGTGTTTGTTTGATTCAACTTCCTTAGTTTTAGTTACGATCATCTAGGTTGCTCGAATCACATATTCGTGAGGTCTAGTAGGGATTGAACCTTGCGTATCATCTTATTTTGTTGAATTTCGAATTTTGTTCTTCCTTATCCTCCCTTGAGGAACCTTCTAAACATCCACAAACCCAGCAAGCCGACGCCATCATCATTAACTTCTGAAGATTTCTGGATAACCCTTTATTGAATCGTCTCCATGCGCGCGTCAATTGGTATCAGAGCATTGGTGTGAGGTAAATTCTTATTTACTTCAAAGCAAAATTAGGGTTTGTTCGTCACCTTTATTTAATTTTACTCCTTCAAACCCATCAACTTCAACCAAACCTAAGGTGTGAAAAATTTCAACCTAGGGTTTCTTCTCCTCCTTGTTTTATCTTCTATTGGTATTCGGAAAAAATTTGCAAAAATTCGAAAAAAGTCTGAAAAATTCGGAAAAAAAGTCTGAAAAATTTTGAAAAATTCTGAAAAAAACCTATTGATCGAATTTTTCAATTACATTTCTTGATCATTGAAATTGAATTCTTTCCTTGTTAATTGTCTTGTGCGAATTGCTTACTCATTAGGAGCTGTAATTGGGCACCTAGTGGCATAATCGTTGGATTCATATTGCAATTTGTTTGAACATACACTCTACTTCTTTGGGATTGTTGATCAGTAGAAACTTGGTTCCGACTTGTGACTTAAATTTTAAAGGAAATTAAGTGGTAAGAGGTAAGAGTGTGTGTGTGCAGTTGAGGGCAAAAAGCTGTGACTTATAAAAACATGAGGGGAGTGACTTTAACTTGAGTGAAGCACGTGAGGGAGTGTTGTGAGGCTGTTTATTGCTAACATTTGTTTTGCAAAAAGAAATTAGTCTACACAATGTCTCAGGAAGGAGGAGAACATGATGAGAGCCAAATTGGAGAGGTCAATGCTTTCACCTTGAGAGTCATTCAATAGCAATTCAAGAGGCTCAATCTGACCTTTACCAAAATGAGGGAGACAATGGAGAGACAAGGTCAGCATATTGCAGAGCTCAGGCGTGGAGGACGTGGGGAAGCTCCAGCTAGGCATGCTGCGTTTTGATAGCAAACACCTCCTTGTGATTGACCGCCACCACCACGGTATGAGGTTGAGGAAGAAGATTCAATGAGGAGGAGGAGGAGTATGGGGAATGCATGCCTAGGAGGGCTAGGAGAGGAGAATCGCTCAACAGGCGAGATGGAGACCTTAAATCCATCAAGATGCAAATTCCATCCTTTCAGGGTAGGAATGATGCGGAGGCTTACTTGGAGTGGGACTTAAAAGTGGACTTGATTTTTGAGTGCCACAACTTCTAGGAGGAGAAAAGGTAAAGCTTGCTGCCGTTGAATTTACTGACTATGCATTAATATGATGGGATCAGTTGGTGACATCTCGAAGGAGGAATGGAGAGTAGCCCATCACTACTTGGGCAGCAATGAAGGCAAACATGAGGAAGTGGTTTGTTCCTTCATATTATTACCGAGAGATGCATCAAATGCTCCAAGGACTCCTACAAGGGTCTAAGTCAGTGCAGGACTACTACAAGGAGATGGAGATAGCCATGATTTGAGCTAATATTGAGGAGGACCCAGAGGCTACTATGGCACATTTTTTGAGTGGGTTAAACCAGGAGATAGCCAATGTTGTAGAGTTGCAACACTATGTGGAGATTGAAGACATGGTAAACATGGCGATGAAAGTGGAGAGGCAACTCAAGGCTAGAGTGACAGCAAGGGGTGGAACAAGTTCTAGCTATAATTGGAACCCGAAATGGGCCAAAAGGGAGGAGAGACCGAAGGACAAGGGTGTCGTCTTTAAGGAGACTCCAAAGAGACCGAATGTAGAGGCTGAAATAAAAGGTACCTATCACCTAAGCATCTTCTAGTAAATCTTCTACTGTTAAATGCTTTAAATGTTTAGGTTTGGGAAATATTGCATCCCAATGCCCTAATAAGAAAGTCATGTACATGAGGGATAATGGGATAGTTGATTCTGAGGATGATAGTGAATGTGATCCCTTGTCATGTGATGAAAATGATAGTGATGATTATTACGTGGAGAGGGCTGCCATAGGAGAAGCACTTATTGTTAGGAGGGTTTTGAATGCTCGGTTAAAGGAGGAGGCTTTAGATAAGAGAGAAAACTTATTTCATTCGAGGTGATTAGTAGGAGAAAAAGTTTGTAATCTAATCATAGATAAAGGTAATTGCGCAAATGTAGCTAGTATAACTATGGTAACTAAATTGGGGTTAACATGTAGGAAGCATCCTAAGCCATACAAGTTACAATGGTTTAATGATAGTGGTGAGGTGAAAATGACAAAGCAAGTATTAGTGTCATTTTCAGTGGGTAGATATGAGGATGAGGTACTTTGTGATGTGGTTCCTATACAGGCAGGTCATTTGTTGTTAGGGAGACCATGACAATTTAATAGACATGTAAAGCATGATGGGTACACCAATAGGTACTCCTTTAAATTCAAGGATAGAAATTTCATCTTGGCGCCATTGTCACCCTATGAGATCTACTTGGACCAGGTCAAAGCAACGAAAAGTGAGAAGGGTTCGGGTAGTGAGGTTCAAAAAAAAGAAGACGGAAAAGAGGCCCAAAAGAAAAATGCGATTAGCCCACTGGGGAGTGACTACACGAGTGAGGAAAAAAAAGTGAGATATGCAGGAGAGAAAAGTGCAGAGAGAGAAAAAAGAGTGAGAAAAATTAATAAGGTGAGCTTATTTGCAAAGGAAAAAGATTTAAGGAGAGCATGTGGAAAGAAAAAAGCACTTGTGGTGGTTAGATAAATAGAGTGTTTAATGGCAGAAACAAACCCTAATCAAGATTTTTCAAATGTTTTTAAGTCTCTTTTGTAGGAATATAGAGATGTCTTCCTTGAGGAGATACCTAAAGGGCTACCACCTTTACGGGGTTGAGCATCAAATTGACTTCGTGCCCGAAGCTCAAATACCGAACCGACCAGCCTATAGGAGCAATCCTAAGGAGACAAAGGAGCTTCAAAGGCAAGTGGATAAGCTATTGGAGGAGGGTCATGTGAGGGAAAGCTTGAGTTCGTGTGCTGTTCCTATCTTGTTAGTGCCAAAGAAGGATGGAACGTAGAGGATGTGTGTGGATTGCAGAGCTATGAACAAAATCACTGTAAAGTATAAACATCCCATTCCTAGGTTAGATGACATGTTGGATGAATTGCATGGTGCGTGCATGTTCACAAAAATTTATCTGAAAAGTGATTATCATCAAATTCGAATGCAACCTAGAGATTGGATTTGGGTGCACCTTAGAAAAGAGCGTTTTCCTGCTCATAAGAAACCCAAGCTGGCCCCGTGGGGTGATGGTCCTTTCCAAGTTGTGGAGAAAATCAATGACAACGCTTACAAGATAGACTTGCTAGGTAAGTATGACGTGTTTGCTACCTTCAATGTTGCTAACTTATTTCCTTTTGATATGGATTCAGATCAGAGGACGAATCTTTTTGAAGAGGGAGGGGATGATGTGAGCAGGAGCACGGATCACCATAGAGTTAGCATGAATGACATAAGTAAGGGAGGAGAGCTAACTATGCCAGTTGGGCCTATGACCGGAGCTAGGGCCAAGAGACTTAAGGAGGCTCTCCATGCGCATGTAGGCTATCTTTTGGAGAGGATGGAACAGTTCAAGCCTATGGGGGGAGAGCTTTATGGATCCCAACCCAAATTGATCTATCTAACTCAAATCCTTAGATCGGATACCATTGGGACATGAAGACTTGGACTACTAAGCCTATACATTAGACCTTTTAATTATTTTAAGTTAAGACATCTTTTTTTTGGGCTAACCCATGTTAAAGCCCGAGTACTTATTATTAAACCT
>JAOTAY010000190.1:34143788-34158429 GCA_025629805.1 Erythroxylum baracoense | reverse complement strand
TTAAAGCCCGAGTACTTATTATTAAACCTAGGTATAAATAGGTTCATTAGGGTTATTGTAGGATGAACTATTATCTTTCGAGTGAGTCGTCAGCCATAGTGAGGTTTATTCCTCTTGTTCTTGTTTCAACACGAATTAATAATTCATTTATCAATTTTTTCCAAATTGTGACATGTTTGTTTAATTCAACCTCCTTGGTTTTAGTTCCGATCATCTAGGTTGCTCGAATCACGTATTCGTGAGGTTTAGTAGGGATTGAACCTTGTGTATCCTCTTATTTTGTTAAATTTCGAATTTGTCCTTCCTTGTCGAAACTTCCAAACATCCACAAACTCATCAAGCCGAAGCCATCATCATTAACTTCCAAGGATTTTTGGACAACCCTTCATTGAATCACCTCCGTGCGCGCATCATAGCATTTATTTGTTTATCCATTTTAGTAGTTGGATGCAACCTTTCTCGACAAACCCAACAAAGAAAGCCTAATAATGCTTATCTTGGTTGCAATTGAGCAATCCATCTGAACAATTACTCATTTGATGTTACAATTTTAATCATTTACAATCTTCAACCGCATCATTCCTTTTGGGAACTATTGACAAAAAATCAAAGGCTACTTATCATGTTATGCTGATTGCCATGCAATCTGTTTCAATAGTTTATAAATCTCATTCAGAACTTCAATCAAGTCCACAGTGTGGTGGGATGTTATGCCTTATGAACATTGCACTTTTAATTCATGGATTTCATTTATGAATTGAAATTATATTTATAAGCTATTACTATAGATGAAATTTAAATATCTTTAGAATTATTACATTAACAAAAGAACTGTCTTAATTAAATATGTGTCTTCCTTCACTATGATCCAAAACTTAACTCTTTAAGAAATATTTAAGAAAATATAAAAGTTTGGCAGAGAATACTGTCATTTATTTTATTTTGACATGTTACAATGAACTTTAGATGTTACCGGAAGCTTCATGGAAATAGCTCATTAAGTGTACCTATTTAATGAGACGAACATGGTCGTGAGGATCTTATTTGTTCTATTTTCATTATCATCATATCTTTTACCATTGTTCCGTTGTTCGTAAACAAATAATTAAAAATTTGTAATGAGTTTACTATATATTTCATGTCACTTAGGGTAGTTTACTTTTAAAATCCTTCTAGTTGTAGTTCCAATTGCTTGTAGTATAGAGCTTAAATTTTAAATCTTCATTCAATTAATGGAAAATAGATCTATTTAATTTCAATTCCTAAAATAAGAATAAAAATTTTTTGTCTTTAAATCTTAATTTCTGACCAATTATTAAATTTGATAATTATCGGAGCTATAGTATTTGGAAATTGAAATTGAAATTAAAACTCTTTTCTTAGTTGTAATTCCAATACAAACAATTCAACTTCCTTTTGCATCTGAAAGTTTGGAGACTAGGAAAATTGAGAAAGTGTATTACGAAATCACGATTAAGAAATAAGGAATAAAATTGAGAATTAAACATCTCATTAGATATACTTTCTAATTTAAAAAAATATACATCAACTTATTATATAAATTCATAAGAAACAACCATAAGTATGCAAGCAAATATATAGTTGTTTTAATTAAATAATTAGTATTTGTTTGCCGATTGTGATATAGCAATGGCAAAATTATATTTACATAAAGGTCACTTTACTCGATTGACGCTACTGTATCCGATGCGAACGTCACAATTTTGTTTTGTATCGATTTTTCCTTTCATAAATCTTGAGAAAACCCACCCTAAACTAATTTAGAAATTTGAGGAAATCTTAAAATGGTACAAATATTTTCTTCCTATTTTTTAATATTTATATATGATTAAAAATTTTATAGGATAATGTTAAGGACAAAGATTCTGTTATGATAGTCTTTTCTGTCAAAGAGTACACGTGTTCTCTATGTACTTCAATGTAAATTATTTGGAACCTTTTCTTTCATATGGAGAAAATATTGCATCTTATGTATTTTAATATATTTAAATTCTAATAGATAAGAAGGTGATTCAAACTTTTAGCAAAACACCTAATATTTCATTCATATGTTATTTTGGCATAAAAAATAATGTTGATGACATAGTATTTTACTGTATATGACTCATATATAAGAGCATGCAATTTTAAAGGTTTAGAAAGAAAATAAGCATCTCTAGAAGTCTTTGGATCTCTACTAGTTAGGGGTAAGACTGCATACTACTAGACCTCTTCAGACCTTGCATTTCAACGGAATTTTTACTGAGTGTTTTTGTTGTTGTAGTAGAAGTCTTTGGGTGAACATGACATGTGATATAGGCATCTCCTCAAGGTTTGTTCCTCTCTAGAATGCAAAGGTGAATACATGCGCTTGTTAGTATAATAAAGGATTTTCCAAGGAAGAAACAATTTAGGACACTGGCATAATACAACTTATGTTGATATCCACATATGAAGTACAGATATCTACAACTGAGGACACCATTGTTTCCCAAGGCATGTCCATATGCACAAAATAGTAGAAGGATCTACAGTTTGGGACATGGGTGTGGCTAAGCCCATGTTCACGTACGAGGTCATTTAGTGAGATATACAACCTATCTTAAAATATTTTTTTGGTAAATTTCAAACTTTAAAAGGAATCTAAAAACTAATAAAGTTATGTTTACGTTAGGATTGTTTAGTAGAGAGCTATATATATATATTAAATTTAGTTTGATGTCATCGTCACTATTATTTACTAGTAAATAGTCGCTCTTAAGGATGTAGGCACACTCAATTGATTAAATCTTATTAAAGGAGTCTTGAATATTTTGCTTTTCAAAGATTTGGTATTCTTTTTTTTTTTTTGGTATGGAATACAATGGAATAAAGTTGTACTGTTCTTTATCTTTATTATTGATTGATAGGAATTGGATTGTTAAAATCCTATAAATCGACTAAAACCTTTGATTCATACTAGAAACATGATGATTCAATAAAAACTTTAAGCTAAGTCCAAGGATTCTAAGGTATAGTTTAGGCAAGAATGACTTCATTTACAAAGTTTGAAGTGGGTAAGTTCAATAGAATTAAGAATTTTGGATTGTGGCAATAAAGAGTGAATGACTTGTTGATGTAGCAAAGCATATCAAAACAGTTACGAGAGAATAAGTTAGAAGACATGGATGATCTCAAATAGGAAGAGTTATAAACATAAATGATTGGAACCATTCGTCTATATCTAGCAACCAAGGTCATGTACCACATCATGAAGATTTTGTATCCTATAGAGACATAGAAGAAGTTATAGAGTTAATATATGTCCAAGTCTCTCATAAATAAGTTTTATATTAAGCAAAGATTATATAGGCTAAAGTTGTAGGAACAATAAATCTAGAATAGCATATTAATATATTTGACTAAACAGAAAGTGACCTACTAAGGCTCAAGGTAACTATTTTGAATGAGGATAAAGCAATGATTCTTTTTTATTCTTTATTTCTTTCTTATAAACATTTGGTGATCACACTTATAGTAGTTATTAAGATAGTTGGTGTGAAGGACATCACTATTGCATTATTGACTCACATTCAATGGGACTAAATATTGATAAAAGCTCTTAAGATGAAGGGTTGTATGTGAGAGAAACTTAGGATTGTGGGAGAAAGCAGAGTAAGGGTTGCTTATCTAAGAGGAGTTTGAAATCTAAATCTAAATCTAAGGTAGAAAGAAATTTACTACTATATGTGTGAGAAAAGTAGATATATTAGGAGGGATTATTCAAATAAGAAGAGGTAGGATTACGAAAGGAAGTATGATATTTCTTCAAGGTCTACTAATATAGTGTAAGGTAAGGACTCAAATTGTAGTTATAAAGACACGTCATATACTTCAACCAATCAACTTTAGGACTCGTTGATTTTGGATATGTGATGCTTATATCATATGACAATAAGTAAGAATTGGTTTAAGTAATACATACCAAACAACCTTGGAATTATCTAGTTGGAGGATGATAAAGCTTACAAAATTATCCAAGCAAGACAAGTCAAGATCAAGATATTTGATTGGTGTTGTTAGGATGTTATGTGGTGTTCAACATATATCGTATTTAAGGAAGAACCTAATTTCTTTGAACATCTTACATGTAAATAGTTATAGATATAATATCATTGGTATCAATATTAAGGTTGTAAATCGTGTACTGACTATGATAAAATAGCTAAGACCAAAAGGAAACATCTACAAACTAATAGGTAATATAGCTATAGGTAGAAAGATTGTCATAGTAAAGTTAGATGATAATAACACTATGTTATTACATATGTAGTTGGGCTATCTTGGCGACTGAGGTATGACAAAGCTTCATAAGAGGAGCTTATTAAAGGATGTCAAATATTATAAGTTAGATTTTTGCAAATTTTGCACGCTTGGTAAATAGTCTTCGGTAACATTTAAGATAGGCGAGCATAAAACCAATGAGGTCCTAATAGAGAGTTATCATTAGGTAGATCTCAATACTTTGTGAACTTCACTGATGATTTTTAAGGACATTCTTGATATACTTTATGAAATATAAATCTAAGATCTTGATTAGGTTCAGTGCATGGAAGGCTAATGGAATTTCTAGATAGGCAGAAAAATTAGGTATTTGAGATTTGATATTAAATACTACTCATAATTTTAAAAATGATGTAGGAAGCATAGGATTTAGTGATATTATATAGTTCAAAAATACCACAATAAATTAAGTTTTGAAGAGAATGGACATATTTATAACTAAAAGGGCTACATGTTTGAAACTAAATACAAGGCTCCCTAAAATGTTTTAGGAAGAAGCATTAAATATAGCATGTATCTTGTCAATAGATCACCACAAATATCGTTATATGGGAGAGTAGCAAGGAAAAACTGGGAAGAGAAGGCAAAAGGAACGATTTGTATCCTAACATTTTTCATAAAGTCTAATATAGCCACTATCATTATTATTAGTACTAATATGCATCCTAACATTTATAAAATGACACGATTTGCACCCTCAAATCTAACTCCACTAAATTCCTATTAATATATGTTCTGGCACTATTAAGTCATGATATGTGGCATATTAACTATACAATTGTGGTCATATAGACACCAATGTAGTGGTTATGAATTTTATTTTTTAAGAAAAATTTGTCATTCTCCTCCTAATATTTCACATAAGGTCTAAGATGACTCGTACCATTATCTCTGGTATCAGTTTGTACCTTAGTGTTTACACAACTTACAACCTCAATTCATAAGGTTTCTATTAAATCTCCACGAAATTTTTAATCTATAACACATGACATTCCAACTGTGTAATTTTGACCATGTGAACACTGATATCGCTATTATGAAATTTTTTATTTTTTATTTTTATAAACATTTAATTATTTAAACTATTAAAAAGCATATTATATTTTTATTTTTCTATTACAACTTTTTATTACTTCTTCTCAACTTCTTATGTAACACTTTTCTTGAAAAATTATAAAAAACTAAATCAATATCAATTGCTTTATAATAATACATATAATAAAAAATAAAAGTAATAATAATTATTTAATAAGTATAATGTAAAGAAAAATTATTAAAATAATCTAAATATATATATAAATATATTTTTTATAATTTTTTCAATTATAGAGATGCAAATAATATTATAGATGTAAGAAAAGAAATAATAATGAACGTGTGAAATTACCTTTTATATTGTAAATTTAAAACTTCTGCTTAAAAAATGTAATAAACTTTTTTATGGTAGAGAATAATTATAACAAATGTTGGAATATATAAAGAAATTATTTGAAGTCAATCACATTTCTTATAAATGGATGTCAATTTTTTTTAGCTTAGATGTTATGTTTAAATTATTATATAACAAAAGTTTAATATTATAGAACTTTAGAATTAAACTCACTTTTTAATAAATTTTATATGGATAATAATTATAATAATCTTATCATAAGTACATTTTTCTAATAAATATGGCAACTTTTAAATAAATAAATATTAAAAGTATTTTTCAATATACTTTAATTTCTATAACACGTATTAATTTATCATATATGTTTTTCATAATTTTTATTGTATTTATAAAAATAAAATGTAATATATTTTTGTTTTAATAATTAATATTGACAAAATTTTAAAAAAAATGAATTTTCATAACAATTTTATTAGCTTTTACATAGCTAAAATTGCACAATTAGTATATTACGTACCATGAGTTAACAGTGTCCTGATAAAGACCTAACAAAAGCCTAATAGATTTGCGTTAGGGATAATAATAATAACTATTTTTACCTTATACAAGATGTCAAGAAAAAATTACAAAAAATTTGTAACAGCCACATTAGCACTCATGTGACCAATTTTATAGTTGGCAAGTCACAAATTACGAGTTAATAGTATTATTATAGAGATATGTTGAAAATCTAATGGAGTTAGATTTAATGGTGCAAATCATGCTATTTTGTAAAATTTAGGGTACAAATTAGTACTAGTAATACCGATATAGATTATCTTAAACTTTATACAAAATGTTATCGAGTAAATTGCATCTTTTATAGGGTAGAAATGAGGTAGATCTTTTGAATTTCAAAATCTTTGGATGTCCCACATGCATTCATGTTTATAATAATGAGAGGTCAAACTTGATCCAAAGTTGAAGAAATTTATATTTATTCCCTACTTTAAAGTTGTGAAGAGATACAAGTTTTGTAACCTAACATTAAAGAAGATAGTGATAAGTAGGGTTGTAGTATTTGATAAGCAATATATCTTGAAGTAAATATATGAGAGGACATAATAAACTCAACAAAGGGTAATACAAAGGTGGTATAAGTAGAACTAGATTAGTTTGTGACAAATTTAAAAGAGGCTGAAAATTCTAGTTCAAGAATAATTTTAGAGGAAGAGCAACATCATAGTATAGTCACAGATAGAACGAGCTGCACCCTTAGGCCACCATAACTATCTAACTAACTTTTAAGAGGCTATGAATAACTATGAGAAAGATAGATTGGTGGGAGCTACGGTAGAGTAGGTAGAGTCTTTGTATAAGAATTGAACATGAGAGTTAATGAAACTTTGGAAAGGGAGGAGGCTTACAGTGTTCAAGTAAGTATACAAAGGAAGCTAATAGTAATGAAAAAAAATTTGAAGACTTAATTAGCAGTAAAATCGTATGCACAACGGAAAGGGATTGATTATGATGAAATCTTGTCCCCAATAGTTAAACATACTTCCATCAAATTTTAATAGTGTTAATAGTTAGTTTAGATATTCACTTCGAACTGACAGATGTGAATACAACTTTCTTTCATGGTAATTTAGAGGAGCAAATTTATATAGAGCAATTCAAAGGGTTTAATCAACCTAGAAAGGAGTATTTGTCATGTAAGTTGAAAAAAGAACTTCACCTTATGGGTTGAAGTAGACTTTACAGCAATGACATAAAAGTTATAACTCCAACATGAACCAAAATAGCTATAGTGGATGTGAGTATACTTATTGTGAATATGTTATAATTCTTGATAATAGAATGATTATTTTGCTAATATATATGGATTATATGTTGATTGTGACAAAGAGTATATATGATGTAAATGAACTAAAGACTTTTTGGGAAAAGAATATGAGATGAAGGAATTAGGTGTTGCCAAGAAACTACTAGGAATGGGTATTTAGAGGGATATGTGCTCTAACAAACTATGTTTATCTTAAAGAAATGAAAATGAGCAAGACTAAACCTGTCAATACTCCATTGGCAAATCATGTCGACCTTTCCCTATATCAATGCCAAAAATCAAGAGGTTAATGATATGCATAAAGTACCTTAAACTAGCATTGTTAGATGTTTAACATATGCAATAGTTTATATTAGGCCAGATTTGGCCCATGTCATTAATCAAGTTGGTAAATATATGTCAAAACCTAAAAGACAACACTGGGAAGCAACTAAATTAATATTTAGGTACTTAATAGGAACCTTAAACAATGAAATTGTATTTAGCGGTGAGAAAGGTGATTTAATTATAGGATATATGAATTTATATTATGTAAGAAATTTGGATAATATGAGGTCTACCATTTGATATGTCTTTAGGATAACACAAGGTCTACCATTTGATATGTCTTTACTCTTGTAAAAGGGCCTATTTATTGAAAATCAAGGTTACAATCTATGGTTGCATTATCTACAACTGAAATTGAGTAGATAGTATTGGTTGAGGTTTTTAAGGAAGCATTATGGCTTGCATGATTAATGAAAGAATCAAGTGTATCTTACAAGGAATAAGTATATAAATGTGAGATTTCAAGATCAAAGAACTAATTATATCAGGATAAATCTTGTTAAAATACGTTCACATTATGGAGAATACAGTTGACATTGACAAAGTTGATTACATGGAGAAGTTCAAATATTAGTTGGACTTAATTAATGTCTCGAGGTGCTAGATATAGTTACAATCCAATCTATAAAGAATACATTTACCAAGATAGATATTGTTGTGTATGCCTCATGAGGCCGCCAATACAGGAAGATTAAACATGTATTTATTTAAATGAACACGTCTTAAAAAGTGGGCATGTTCCAAGCCAAAATCCTCCTTATAATATAGAGGAGAAGACATAGGTTTAAGATACTTGCATATTGGTGTGGTAAAAAATGTTTTAAGAAACAGTTTGAGACACATGGGTGTCACAATCTATGCCTATATGCATGGAGAAGGTAGAATGATTCACAGTTTGAGACACGGCCATGTCCTAAGTCGTGTCTATGCACATAAAAATGTAAGCAAATACACAACATGGTACATGACTATATCCCTAATCATGTTCACAAAAAACTAGGAGGATTTATGATCTAGGACCCAGGCGTGACTAAATTGTGTCCATATAAGAAAAAAAATTAGTTAAGTATTCCTATCTATATTTACAATGAACAATCTTATCTAAAAATGCATTTATGTTGAAATTTAAGTTCTAGAAGAAATCTAAAGCCCATCAAAGTCATATTAAGTTTGGTTGAGATTGGTAACTAACTCTTTGAAAAAAATTGTGTGTATATAGTAACTAACTCTTTGAAAAAAATTGTGTATATATATATACACACACAATTTTTTTCAAAGAGTTAGTTACCAATCCCAACCAAACTTAATATGACTTTATATATATATTGTACCAATTAAATAAATAGATACAGAATACTATATTTACAATAACATAAACTTATATTATTATAATTAAACAAAAAACTTATATTATTATAGATATAGTATTCTATATCTATCATCATTATTATTCAATTGTCGGGCAATAGATCTTGACTCTCGATTACATAGGCATACTCAATCGGTCGGTCTAATCATGTTATAAATTTTTTTATGTTTTTATGTTTTTATTATTTAATATATTCTTACTATACATTATTTCTCATTATATTTATTTAAATAACTATAGAAAATGCCATGCTATTTTCTTTTTATTAAAGAACATATTTTTCTTTGACGACTGTAAAAATGCTTACTTCTTTTTTCTCTTATAATAACTCGGCTTGTTATTTGACGATTGATTTAAAAAGTTTTAGAGTTTAGAGGTCCCAATCATAATGTTTTTCATTCTATGCATGCCCTCATGGTAAAAAGATCAATTTCTCGGAAATCATTGACATGAAAATCATGTTTTTTACATTCGATATCAGTGCATGAACATCAAATACAGAAATGTTCAAAAGATCGTTTTTCAGTAGTACTAGTTCTTCTTGGCCCTGTGATCGTACTCTTCAAAACCAGAAAAGAGTGTTTTATCATAAAATTTGCTTGTTCATCTTCGACTATTCATTTCTTGACATTAATTAGAGCAAGACTCGTTTTTCACCATTAGATCTTTTATAGTCTTCCAAAATTATTGTCTCTTTGATTTTTTTAATTAGCACCGTAGATTTTGGTGAAACCAAAGACTAGTATCCAAGAATAGGGGGCCACTGTCTAACTTGTTGTTGAAAGTGCCTTAAAGTCATAAATCTTGAAGAAAAAAAACTTAACCATAAAGCAACGTTCATGAAGCTGTAGGGGAGGTAGCTTGAACACTACTTAAATCAATTAGTTATTACAACCGACCCTGCAAGGTGTCCGACATAATAATAGAATGAATTTCCTCCCATATCAAGTTTCTTTAAACGTACAAGGATGGTTTCTTAATCAAGATTTCTTTCTAGATAGTAATTTACTGTATTTGGATGGAGAGGAATAGGCAGATTTATAAGAATAAGGAGCAGCACAAATCCAAATTTGCTGAAGTAATCGTCAACGTGATTAGAGAGACTCTCTTAACCCATAACAAGCATGACTGTATCAGTAATGATATCAGATTGCGTTGGTTAATTTAATCTCTTGTTTTTACACTTGTTGTTTCCCTAGTAATGTAGTTTTGTTTTGACTGACGGATCCTTGTCGTGGATCTTGTACAAGTTTCTACTTTGTTAATATATATTCCTTTAATTCTAAAAAAAAAGTTTCTTTAAATGTAGGAAAAAAACAATAGATTTTATCTTAGACTTCTTAGTTGTCTAAAATAGGTTAAATGCTCGCCGATACAAATCAAACCGGGCTGGTTTTCGATTTTTTACATCATTAATCTTAATTGTCTGAAATAGGTTAAATACTCAGCCCATACCAATTTAATAAAGTTAATTAGATGAGGTACTTAAATATGGTTCGAAAACAACTTCTCCCTAAACAAATAAGAGCACTTTATCATTAATTATTGTTCATAGTCCATAGAGATGCCCATCAGCGATTATTTTCCCTTCGCTTGACAGAACTTCTACACATTTTTTTCTTTCAACATGTTATGCCACATCTTATGTATGTCAACTGGAATTTTTAACGTAAATATGACTCACTATGGAGGAATCAAGAAATAGTTATGTTTGAAAATATGATCAATAACGTTTAAACGGAATGATCACTAAAGTTTTGTTACCATATATTAAATTTAAAAGTTACTATCGTTTTACACAAAATTCTTATCGTAATTGAACTACTTTTGTTTTGATTTTTTATCCCTATCAACGAATACCACTCAGTGATGATCAATATTTTATCTGTTATATATAGAAAGGGATGCATTCAGCAAGTAATTGAACTTGTCCTACTAAGTATGGAATGTTAAAAATTATTCTTGCATGCATGAAAAGCAAAGAAGAAAATTTCCTCAAGTTTTTAGACTGAACTGAAGTGTCAAGTCATTTCTTTCAAGATTGTTTTTGAAGTAAAAGGAAGAATCTAGTGATGAGTTTTAAGCGCCTGCAACTAGCAAGTTTCCGAAAGTCAACACTGCGTTGTGAGACAACCCAAAGCACAGGAAAGAAGAAAAAACACAAAATCAGGATAAATTTCTCAAACTCACTCTTAAGTTTGTCTTAGGTACAATCCTCCACGAATATATCGATTGTTTGGCACCACAAATCTTGAAAGGAAAAGTCTGATTCTAATGACGTTGGTATGTACTGGAAATTGCTAATTTTGTTTTAGAGATTATATTTAGTTTTCTATCTATTTGGCATTTTCCTTTTGGACGTATGAATTGCGGTTTAGATGATGGTAAAGAAAGGAAAAATAAATTGGAACTTATGACATATCGATAAGCTCATACGTAATGCAGAGAATCAAATCCAACCAACAGTTTAATTATAAAATATCAAATGGCCAAAAGCGAATGAAATCGCAAACACTCACCCCAAAAACCTAATGTTGTCAGTTCTTTGTGAGACCAAAACTATCAGTTTTAGCCCTTGGTCATGTGTCTGTCTCAAGTTTTCTTTAATTACCCACAATAAATGAATAGGACCGCACAGAAACGATTGAGATGGTCCCAATCGCATGTCGCTTCTAGTCCCAACGTGTTAAAAAAGGTAAGCTTAAGTTGTAAGTACTGCATATGGAAAACCCTAAAACTCACTTTACAACCAATCAAGTAAGTCCAAGTAATTAACAATCTTTTTCTTTGTTCTTTTTTGTATGGATTTGCACTTTCAACTTGCCCACTTTATAGGCTACCCTTGTTCTTTTTTGTCCGGAACGAAGCTTTCATTGATTGACATGAAAATATGTTATGTTTTTACATGATATTAATGAAGCTTATGGGTGATGCTAATAGCTAACTGTAATGCACATATTCTCATGTGTTAAAGAAGAGGATTCCTATCTAGCACTAGATCTTCACATTTTGTGTCACTTTAATCAAAATAAAGGACTAAATTTTTTTATATAAAAATTAAAAGTGTTTTATTTTAAAAATAATTTGAAAAGATATATGATATTAACATGTATCAATACTATATTATACCAGGACTAAACCGAAATAAATTGTATTCACAACTCTGCTTAAAATTCAGTGTCTATATTAAATAATGATTGACTGCTTTTATTCTTTAGATATTGTTTTTTATTTCTTTTTCAATTTTAATATTTGATTTTAATTTATTTTTATTCTTTTCATATTTATTTGTTAGTATCAAACTACTTTAAATGTATAACATAAGTAAATAGATTCAATTTATGAATAATATATAAATAGAATATAGTAGGGGTGTAATTATTAAAGACCCAACTTTATTTTTTAATTTTTACTTTAAAAAATAAAATCATTTAAAATTTATCCCTATTTTATAACATTTGAAATCATTTTAATTTTAATTTTAGTTATTTAATTTTATTATTAAATAAATAAAAACTATTTGATTATTTAGTATTAGCTATTAATAAAAATTCTAATTAATATAATTTAATTATTCAAGTTGATATTAATGTTAAGGTTCTTAACATAACTTCGCATGAGTTCTAAAAGATACATTTTATAATATGGGACTAAAATTTAATTATATAAAATTGATGAACTATTTTATAATTTTAAAAATTACTCTATATGGCATCAATAATTGTTTGATATTTGTAGTATACTATATATACCAAAATTGATATAGTCTTCATACAATATTTACAAAGTTAATTAGGAGTTAAAAGACTCTTAATTCCAATTAATTTCCTCAATTTTTATTGGATAAGAATAATTTGATTAATTTGTCTAATATGGCCTTTTAAGTTCAAGAAATTATATATTGATAAGAAAAGCGTCAAAGGGGTTAATTCAAGAGGAAAAAGGGAAATTTTCCTTTTTATTACTTAACATTCTATTGCTCAAAGATAATATAAAATGGTTTTATTTAAAGAATCGTAAAATAAAATTCTAAAAGCATTATACCATATAGTATAAAAGAGTCGAGGGTGCATCATTAATGTCAATATAGTAAAATCAATTTTGATAAGCATACCATTGTATACCATATAGTATTGAAATTGCTTAGAATCGTACTGGGGTTTCAGTTGAAAGTGCATCAGCTTCAGTTGCTTGGCAACTATGACCCCATGCTCTAATTCATCAACTTCTTATTTGTAAGTAAAAGAACTTTAGGATTCATCTATTTCTTAGTTTGAAAACCTAATTTTTTTCGAATATCAGCTTAAGAAATAGGTATGGAATATGAGTTTGGGAATGGTTTCTTGTTGATATGGAATCAAGAGACGACTACTCTTAATTTTAACAAGTTAGACAGCTACATGCATCAGTTCAAGAAGTAGCTCAAGGTAAACTAATATTTGAAATGTGGAGTAGAATATTATATTAGTGTTTTTTTAAAGCTATTATCAAGTATATTAGGTAAAAGCACTTCTAAGTTCTAATTATCTTTAAAAGCCTTCTTCTTCTTCTTCTTACCCTTCTTCTCCGTCATGTCATTTTTCTTTCGTTATCTTTGCTATGTCTTTTTTTGGGATGTACGGAAGTTGGAAGTACTGATATCGTAATGTTTGCTTGTTGAAAAGAAAAGCTTAGATTTTTTTTTTTGAACGATATGTTCAATCTTTCTAACGGTTATTGTTATTTTTTTATTTTTTCAATCATATATCAAGAAATTATCCTTTTTTTTTGGGAAAGTTCAGAGCTTTCTGGGTTTGTGTGGTTCTACTCAAGGTGTGAACTACTTTAATGTGCTTATTCATATTGACGAAAGTAGTGGGATTTTTAGGTTTGTTTCTTATCCGTAGGTAGGAAGTAAAAGAGGGAAACCTCAGTGTATAAGAAGGAGAAAGTTACACTTGCCGGTCATGATGAGTCAGTTGCTGTCACTTACAGAGAGTCTACATTCAAAATACTATAAGGTGTTCAACCACTTCTAGCATCGACATCAAAAAACATTTTCAAGGTTGGCTTGTTCTCTGCTTGAAAATGGATATAGATAACAATGACCATGGATGCAGATTTGTCTTGAACAATCAATACGTTAGCGAATAAGCATTTTCTTTTCCCATGAAGCAAGTAAGCATTCTTTTCTCTCTCCACTTACTTTCTACATAATTGCAATTACATTTTTTGATTTCTGTTTGTGTCCCTTTTGTGATTTTTGGGATTAGTCTAGTGATTTCCATTTTTTTTATTGAGAGTTCAAGATTCATTGGATACGTTTGAGACTATTTATGTTATTGGCATTATACGTTGTTTTTGCTGCTCATCGTAAGTTTCTATCTAAGTATATGTTAATTGTTTTTAGAGGGTCTGAGTTTGTTTC
>JAOTAY010000190.1:34115732-34135382 GCA_025629805.1 Erythroxylum baracoense | reverse complement strand
AACATTATTAGGTAATGATGTATACACTACTTAGAAATATTTATTATCTTTGGATAAATAAGTAAAACTAATAGTGTGTTTACATGACCAAACCATCATATTCATTCATTATAAGAACAACCAATTAACCTTTGGGTAAGTCATAAATTTCTTATAATAATGAATTTCAATCTACTCATAGATAAACATCATTTATGGCATCAATTTTATGAGTTGATTGAAAAAATTCTAGTCAATTTGAAACTAAATTAGCTTAAAGATTTGATCACTTTAGTGATCAACAAATCTAACATAATATTGTTCCAAATTTGATAAATCCATAAAACATTACTTATTTAATTATCCCATGATAAAAAAAAATTAGCATGCATATACTTCATTATCATTCACCTTAACAGAATACTGTTCACGTGTATTTCTCTTTTATTTTTTAATAATATCAACACCATTCTGTTCATGTACACTTATATTTATGTAATAAATGCACTTCATCTTTCATTGTTTAATAATATAAACACCATTTACGTACACTATAATAAATGCATGCATTACATCTTTTATTGTTTAATAATATAAATACTATTCATATGAACTTTACCATAAATTCATGTCGTTTATGTTTTTTGTTTAATAATATAAATACTATTCACGTGAACTTTACTATAAATGCATTCAGTTTATGTTTTGATGTTTAATAATATAAACACTGTTTACGTGAACTTAATAAAATTGCATGCACTATTCATCCGTTATGGTTTAATATTATTAACACCATGCATACACTCTTTACGTTCACGTTCACGCATCTGTTATTAAAACATCCAGTTTATGCGTCTTTTATTTCTACATCTTTTAATAACAATGATGATGCTGCATCACACCAGCCGCACACACGACTAATGCGACAGGCATCGATGCTTGCTTACACCACTAAGAGAAAAATCATCACTGCTAGTGTCTTGGATCATCGAGAAAAATATGCATCTCTCACATACTTGAAAAATAAAATTGCCCGGTAGATATAAATATCAGTTTTGTTCAAACAGAAAAGCATGAAAATGATTCAACACCAAACACGTAACGGAGAATCATAAAGTTCATAACCAGATGCTCTGATACCACATATTATAAAACTTTCTGTTTATTATACGATTCTACAGGATCTTAAACATATATAATTCTCACATAAGCAATTATTGTGCCTTGATCCATAACGTCAATTGATGTTGAATCTCTTCTGTGTTTCTATTCTTTTATCCTCTCTTTATCACTTATGTTCTTTCTCCTTGTTTGATGGTTATTGGCAGAAGTAACTTCATAGGCAAGAATAGGACCAAAAGAGGTGACAGTTATATGTGGTTTTAAATGAGAAAACCACCTCCTAACTACCACATCCATCATGTCTGTATTTCTAATTACATAAGACATTAATAATCCAACATTAAAATGATCATAATGTGAATTGTAAATTTTTATGTCTTGAATTTTAGTTTGATGATTTCAATTATTAGTTTAGAATTTATTTGTTTAAATTGGGAAAGAAAAAATGCCAAGTGATAAGACAAATTGATTCGTGGTAGTAGAAATAATTGACCCACGGCATTAGGATTGAGTAACTAATGGCTTAGATAATTAGGTGACAAATGACTTCAACATTTATGACAAATGGCTAAAATATAGAGTGACAAGTGGACTAATTATAGTGTGATAATTGGAACCATAGGGAAAAGGCATGAGGTAAGGGACAACTGTCACAACCCTTGCCACACACCTTAACCCACGATATTTACATTGAAAGACAGCTATCTTTGTCTTTCATTCTTATCTTTTGTTACATACTCTTTTTATTTTCTTTCTTCTCTCCATCTCACGACCATCTCACTCTCATTAACTCTTACCACATTGAGTTTTCATTAAAATCATTCACTAGCCACTTCAAGATTTCGTTGTCTTCTTTAGTCATTGATGAAAACCTAACCTATTCTACTTTGAATGTTTGATGATCGCGTAAGCATGATGAGTTAGGTTTACTTGGAGATTTGAAGAGGCTTTGGAGTTAAACAAGTAAGTATATTATTGATCTTTATGGCTTGATTAAATGAAACATATATGATCATAGTTTAGAGATAGAATTATCATGATAATGGTGTTAAAGTGTGTTGTAACGTGGACGAAGAAATGAATAGGCTTGTGTTCTGTTTTTGCATAAATGATCAAGAATAGTTTATGAGTTGTTTTATCGATGATTTGAGTTAGGATTTGAAATATAATTGATGATGAATTGATGCTAAGGATAGGTGTTAATGAAGTGTTTTCAAATATGGAAAAGTTAGGACTGCATATATGATGGTATAAAGTGAATGGTAATGAAGCAAATGAGTAGATTTTTGTGGGACTTAATGTAACCAATATGGAAGCTAGACCAGCATGAATTAAATTAGCTTTATAGGACATGAATTCTAGAAAAATTCAAGTAGTAGTGATGTCTCTAAGTTTGTGAAATTCGTGGAGAAATGAGGAAGAAAGATTGTGCTCGATCGTGACCCTCAGTGCATGATCGTGGCCTTTTTACTTGCCTTCTATCAAGATCCTGACAAAGTCCCCCATGATTGTGAGCCTAGTTCTGGACTGATAATTTCTGTTTTATGTACATGTTGAACCAATTGAGAAAAAATCACTCTAAATTGGTGTATTTGGACTTCATTAAGGCTTAGAATGAACCTAGATTGTTGCTTGATTAATTAGTTAAAGAGCTTGATATGTTTAGGTTGATAATTGAGGTTATAACATAAGAATAGATTGATGATATTAATGAAACTAATCTGGAAATTTATGAGTATTGTATAAATGAAGGTGTTCTTAGGAAAGTAAATGTGATCCAAAGAAAGTGAGTAAGGTGTATTAGGTATAAATGAATGAGAATTTCGATATTGTGTGTTTATAATGCTAGAAAAAGGATTAGAGAATATGTGAATGATGAATGTATAATTGATGATAATTAGAATAATCAAGTTTCTTTGAGGTGTAAACCTAAGTGCAAGCAAGACATATGCAAGTTATAATGTTCAAATGATCAAAAATTATGATTAAGGATCCATACCAAGGAATGTTATTAATCATGCATTGTACATAACACATATAGATATGTGTATGACTGAATACTTATATGATTCAACAATTTAGTAATGTGTATAAACGTGTGTATTGCATGATTTAGATGCGCAAGTTGAACACTAGCATCCAGAAATTGCCGGTTCATCGAGGCAATAGCTATCTAGAGCTTACTGTGAGTCAACCTAGATTTTTCACACTAGGATTGATTGTATCTGCTTAAATTTCAAATATTGAACTGATATTTATATGAATGTGATAATTTCAGACATTGATGGTCCAAGGAGTTTGATAATTCAGATTGCATTAGAAGTGTTCATAACTAAATGTAAATTTGAAAGAAATAAGTGTACTCAACAAAAATGTTGAATGTCGGACTTAAATCTGATAAATATGTGAAAGTGACTGTACATGATGAATGAAAGTAATTGATTGCATATTTTGTGATATGATGCATCACATTATTATGCTGACCAGAGTGACCAGTGAAAAAGAGCTAAAAGTTCATAAATGCGCATAAAGAGCCACAAGATCAGTATATAAAATGAGCCCGGTACCCACAATAAATACAGTATAGTTATTAATGAGCCCGGTATCCATAACGGATACGGGATAGTTAAAAAGACGCTTAGTCACAACAAAGTAGCAATAAAAGTGAGTCACATGTGCATTTGTATTTATACATATGCATATATTATGTGAAAGATTACATGAATTTACTAAATTGTGATGTTATGAATGATTGAGAAAATGATCAGATTATTATGAAATGAGTTTGTGAAATGTGTGATGTTCATGATATATATTTGAGATGAGGTATATTGTGAATTTGGTTTGATATGTGATGTATGTGTTTGATATCAGTGAGCACATCGATGGTAGTTCACTCACTGAGTTCGCAAAACTCATCAAAATTGCAAATGTTGATTTTCAGGTATGAGAAAGACTTAGCTCCTAAGGCAAACTAGTAAAAGTTTAGTTCTATCGATTTTGGATTCAAGAATGGCTCAAAGGTCGGTCAGTTGATACTAAAAAGTTTAGTTAGAATCTTTTGTATAGTTCCTCATTCGTGTAGAATGTTGTAAAGAGTAGTAAACTCTCATATGTTTGTGATACTATATATATGGACTATGTAGTGAAAGGCTAAGAGGAGTTGATCTTTTGATTAATTATGTTATGTTTGATGTCATATAAGTGAATATGATTACTCTAACATGCCGCTTTCATAGGTTATATTCTTAAATATCCCTAGGATGTTCAGACATGTGCCTTGTGGAAGTGGGTGTTACAATAGTGATAGAGAGTGAAATTGCTTATTACCCCATGTCAATTTAAATGTCCTTGTTGACATCTTGTTCCAAGCACCTATATAGAACATAAAGATAAAGATGATATAATTAAGTGGACTAGATGTAAGGATAAAAATGATTATGTCAAGGTCTCTTATATGAAACTCCATTCAAGTTTGTTGAAAGCTTTATATTGATCAATAACTATAAATCTTTTTTCCCTTTCCTTGTCTATATTAGTGCATATTTTCTTACATTAGTAATATATTATTGCTAATTTGAACCTAAGAATAAAGCTGGAATGGGTAGGAAGAATAAGTGATGGCATAATTCCTTTCATCCTAGTTACTATTATTGTCAGAATGATATTGTATGTTATGTTACAAAAAGCTAATAGAATAGAATTGCATTAATAAATCAGGTTTGGGGGTATTAGAAAGTAGAACCAATAGCATTTAGTTAACCTATTATAAGATATGAACTAAAAGCAAGATATTTAAAATGAAATTAGTGATTAATCAATTAAAGACCTAAAATTTTAGTAAAAAAGAAGTGATTTTTCTAAACTCAAAGCTTTATAAACACATATTTTAAATATTGCTCTCTTGATTTCTTTCACAGTAATAGTTTTGAGAAGAGTGACACTCTTTTCATGAGTCAGTGCATAGGAAGGCCTTATATATGTGGTATGACCACAATGGTTTTTTCTTTATGGTGTATAATCTAGTGAAAGAAGAAATTATCATAGACTTTGGGATTTGTTTATATTGGCTGTAGAGTAGATTCCCAACTATAAAGGAAAGAATTTTATTAAAAAGATCTCCTAAAAAGGTATGGTATGAAAGTATTTAGTGTTTATATCCTTTAAACGAATCCCTCTAACCTAACTTTTTGGAACTAATAGAGCTCTTTTTGAAGGATAGCTTGTAATTTTTCATAGTTGATTTTCCAATCTATCAATATTGATTCTCTTGCATAAGTTGGATCCCCTCAAGTCAAATTGCTAACTCTTTATTTATTACAAATGTCTCAAAGATATTATTGTTCTAATTTTTCACCTTTTTAGCATTTTTTAAATAGCAAGAGCTAGGTTATATTTTACATCCCAAGTAATTGTTATAAATTGGTCAAAGTCCTAATAGGTTAATTATCTTGTTTTAAACTTAGTGAAGGTCTTCTTCGAGGCCATTAATCATCGCAGAGATGGGAAATGGTGCATGATTTGAATAAATGTGTGAAAGGTGATCAATAATTGCATCCGGATAGAAGAGACACCACCCTATATTTGCATAGAGCATGATCTAGTCACTCTATCAAAGCTCCTCTCTTATAAGTAACATTAGGTCTATAAAATTTAAGGTTAATGAGTTCATAGCTTTTTACCATTCTTTGAAGCAAATACTACTTCTTTTATGCATATCTAGCTCACCTTTGGATTCATCAGGAGTAAGTATAGCACTAAATTCATAGAAGCCATGGATTAAGGCAAGTGCTAAATATCCTTCTTATATGATTTCCAAAGTTCGTCTTTAAATGCCACATAAGGATTAACAAACATAGTCGTGAAATATCAAAAGCCCTTACACTTAGGTGTAATTAAAGAATGAATGTATTAATGGTGAAATTCAATGATCTTAACTTGGATATTATCTTATTCCAATGGAAACATATGCTCTTATAGAAGCCCCTAAAATCTATTCTAAAATTTTTATTGAACCATATATTATTAGTGACAAGTTATACTTTTTTTAACTAATCACTGGCATAAAAGACCAGTAAATCTTTCTTATTCTTCCTAAATAAGTCTCTATCATAAAATGTGAAGCCTCTATTTACAGCTCCTTGAAAATTTCAAATAATGATTTTTATAGGAAGATAATTTACAGTAAAATTGAAAGTTAGTAGTCTTATATTGCATCTATGATGGATATAGATTTTTATAAGGTAGACATAAAATGCTAATCTTATATTAATTTACAGTCTTATATTGTTATTTTTCCTCAATTAGTGATATGACTTTTATCACCTTATTTATGATGTGACAAAGTTATTGTAATGATCATGTCTTTAGTAATCTAATGGAAGAGCTAGGAAGTGAATCTAGACTATATGATAGAGATCAGCATGCACCACTACCTATTTCTAACCATTCTTAAGATCCTTTGAAATAAATTAGAGGTCCAATGATGAGGGCAAAGAACAAATCCATAAACATAGCTCCGGAAGGATTAATCTTCGAGATGCAAGATGATAATGTTATTTAAGATGAATTAGATACATATTAATCACTTTTCTACATGTTATTGAAGATGGAATATGTTTACTATACGAAGACTAAGGCTTAGAGAATGTCTAACAACCTAGTCTGCAAGCTTTGAGTTAAATAGATCCCAATTTGTATAATTAAGATGTATTTAGGACTGTTGTTTTTTTAAGTTAAATGGCTTTGGTTTGTTTTGTTTTAAATAAATCATCGTATTTTATTGTAATTGTTCCTAATATTAATGAGCTTTATTTACTTAAAGGCATAATATATATTATTGTATGAATATTTTTATTAGCCTAACATGAAACATAATGTCCAATCTGCTTGTGATAAGTGCCTAAAATGTAAATAAGTAAAATCTAAAGTAATATCATATAATTAATATACATCTTACCTATATCTAATCAAACTCGTATTAATATATCTATAGATTTTGATTAGGTTTTCTTACATCTCAAAGTGGTAAGTATAATATGTTCATTTCTGCTAATAAATTTAGTAAGACGATGAATTTTATTGCATATTTTAAGATCAATATTGCAACAAATATTGTTAGTTTGTTTCTTTAAGGAAATAGCGCATTTGCATGGATTGCCTAAAAGATTAGTAAGTAATATAAATGTTAAGTTCTTAAGTGTTTTTGTCACACTTTTTGGACTAAGTTAGGAACTAAAGTCTTGTTTTATTTTGCTACACATCCTCAAACAAATGGACAAACTGAAGTAGTTAATAGGACACTTATTACTTTGTCACATGTTGTCATTCAAAAGAACTTAAAACAATGGGAGAAATGTTTGCCACATGATGAGTTTGCATACAATAGGTCTATTCAGCTAACTACTTCTTATTCTCCTTTTGAAATTGTGTATGACTTTAATCATTTTAACTCCTTTGAATATCTTACTTTTGCCTTCTAATGAACATGTTAATTTGGATGGTAAGCATAATGCAAATTTTATTAAGGTTTTACATATCAAGGTTCATACTAATATTAGAGAAAAAGAATGAGTAATATGTAAAGCAAGCCAATAAGGTGAATATAAAGATTATTTTTAACTTAGAGATTAAGTTTGGGTTCATATGCATAAAGAGAGATTTTTTTGAAGGAAGTCTAACTGTAGCCCAGAGAAAATGAACCTTTTACAATTATTATAGAAGATCAATGGCAATAATTTGAAATTATATTTACCAAGCAACTATCGTAACATGAATGCTACTTTTATTGTTGCTGATTCATCTTTGTATGATGTAGGTGATTCACTAATGAATCCTTTCTAAGAGGGAGGGAATGATGGAGATCTACTTGCACTATTGCCTATTTCCAACTATTTTTATGATCCTTTGTAAGGATTTAGAGATCCGATGACTAAGGTAAAGACCAAACATATGAATTAGCTTTGCAAGTTTTAATCATGGAGATATAAGAAAAAAGAGGTTATTCATGAATGCATTTCCTAGATCAATCATTTTGCTATATGTTGTTGAAGATGGAATATACTTAGCACATGAAGAACAAGGCTTGAAGAATGTGTAGCAATATGGTTCATATGTTTTGAGTTAAATAAAGCCCAATTTGTTATTTAGGGTTATTTGTTTTTATTTAATGTGCTTTTGTTGTTTTTATTTAAATAAGTTAACATGTTTTATTATAACTTACCCTAATATTAATAAGCTTTAGTTACTTAAAAGAGCGCCATATACTATTTACTTAGTTTTAAGATTTCAATTTTTTATTTGGATAAGGATTTGAGTTTTTCAAAGTTATTTAATTGCTCCTATTCAAATTATGATTTTCTTTTCCTTATAGGACTATAGATTTTAAGGAATTTATACTTATTAAAGGTTATCTTATTTATGTAATTCAATTCATCTTAATAAAAAACTAATTTGAGAACTGTTTTCATTTTTGTATTAGACCATAATAAGATAATATACTAACTTAATGTAATATAAATTATATAGAAGTAACTAAATATAATAAGAGTGGAGTCAATGGGTAACAAAATAAGTGATAAATCCTGCAATTATTTAAACCTCATTTTATCCTTATAACAAATTTTAATAAAAATTGTCGTTTATTAGAAAATAAATCAAGTAATTCTTTATAAGAATATTTTTGGTTTAATAAGTTAAATAGTTTCACTATATCATACTACTTAATTAATAACAATGATAAGTGTCATTCTTATACATAGAATATCTACATTTATTCTTTTGTATCACATAGGGCTTTTTGTGTGTCTTACATTTTTAATATACAACTCTATTGAAAAGTATATAAAGTATACATAAATTATCTAATTTGACTAATTTTTAGCTAAATAACCAATGAAAATTTTCTTAATATACTCATTTTATTGGTAATTTTTTGAAAAATATTAGTTGGAACAAAAATAATAGGAATTTATATATTTTTTAAATTACTTTTTATTTAAGAAAATAGTTATCATTTAAACCACCTATACATAATATTGGACAATTTTAAATTATAATATCAAATTTTTATAAATTTTAAGATTAAATTTTAAAAAATTCTCAAACTTTATTCAATTTTACAATTATAGTCCAAACATTAAAAAGTGGCAATTAAATACTCGAATTTTCAATTTTTCTCAAATCTAGTCCGACGTTAGTATTTAGAAATGTCTCTAAAAATATTTTCCTACAAGAAAAACTTAGTAGCTAAAAAGATTATGTTACCAAAATGAAATCGTCACTAAACATAAATACCTACGAATACAATTTCGTGAAAAAAAACTTTGATCTACGAAATAAAAATGTTGCACAAAATCATGTACAACGTTCCTCCTTATCGTCGGTAATAATTTTTACCGACAAATTATTTTTGTCGCAAATAAGTTTTGGCGACAACTTATACAAAATATCGCGGATGTTATTTTGCTACCGAAATTCAGCAACAATTTTGGCGACGACATTAATTAATATTTGCAACTATTTTTTTTTAACGACGTTTATTTTCGTCGCAAATTAATATTTGCAACGATTTTTCTTTTTTTAGCGACGTTTATTTTCATCGCAGAAGAACCTGTTTGTTGTACTTCCATCTACAATTGTAGAAGATACTTGCACGAGCTTGAGCAGTAGCACCTAACTTTGAGATGTGGGGATATAACAGATAGGTAGCTTCTGAATTCGTGTTTGAAACTGAAGCTAGCCATACATGGTAATTGCTGGCTAAATGGAGCTAGGTGGGTCGTGGATGGCAAAGAAAACCATCAATGTGAAATCAAATCCATGTTTCTTAAGTTATAACCAAATATTTCCCAGGAAGGTAACAAACTTCCAGTTAGGAAACAACTCACTAGTGCAGTACCAACTGGTCCCTCCACAGCTCCAAATGTCTTGTATACATGGGAACAATACTTGTACTCGCATTACATTCATATCAAATTAAATTTCTTGTACCAAACAACTATTTCATATCAAATTAAATTTGTGTCTCACCAGTAGAACATGTACCTGCCCATACTTCTGATCACGTTTCAGCTGCGGCGAGAACTCGAGGTTGTCATATATAATATCTTGGCCTTCTCTTTTATTTATTACCGCATCCAAGATGCAGTCTAAATGAATGTTGGTAACATGCATGTTCTTACATACAAATAAACGAAGCTCTTTAATTTCACAGAATTGAAATCTTCATATGGCAAATGTTTTCAAGAGGCATTTTAAAAAAAATTTCTGGTGATTTTTGGTAGCATTCTTGACAGAAAAAAGAAGGAAAATCGTTTATAGTTCTTAAACTTTATTCATGGATTGCAAGTCTTTAAATAATATTATTATTTATTATTTAATAATCTGCATGAATTGTGAGTCATATAATCATTCTAAAACGAAAACTTACGTACAAATAGGATGGGTACAGAGGTTAAGGACAAAGTTTTTAAAAATTTCACACCTTACAAATTACGAAAATAACATCTTTATAAAAATTAAAAAGGTGAAATTGTGTATATTAATAATTTTCTCTCGATTTTCGCAAAACGGTGTACCTTATGGATAGGGGTACATTGACGTTGATGTTTACTAGCTGTAACTAATTGCTAGTTTTAAGCCGTTCCAAGGTTGCAAGAGGAATCTTCGGTGGTCCAATTGAGCATTGCAGGGGTCACGGTAGATTTTTGTTTTTTGGGTGAAACGCTTCACGTTTCAATTAAAATACATAGTAACAATTGAAAATTTCCCTATGAAATTATGAGGAAACTTACTTGAGGAATAAATCCTACACATCACGTTTGACGAGGTTTTGTGAGTCCCACTCCTCAAGATTTTTGGTAATGTCAGTCGTAGCTTGAATGATGCATGAGAATAAGTTATGCACAGATCCCTATTATTGCGTTACAAATTTTTTTCCATACGCGAAAGGCAAATCAAGCTGGACTCAATTATTATCCCCTTTCATGAATCATTTCTGATTCACGAGAGCTCTGGAAAATGAATATAGTTGTTTGCATGAAGCTAGCTTTTTCCAAACTACAATTATGGTTTAGCACAGCCCTTCAATTCAATTGTACTACATAAAAGAATGAGATAGAGTGGTCCTGTGAGAAGTTGGAAATGCTAGAGTTAGTTGACCATCAATGGAGTCCATAGATGAACATCCTGGTTCTACATTAATTTTCTTCCGTTTAGTGGAGCATAATTTCAAGATCTATATCATCATGAGATATGATTTGGAGATTTGGTTGAATTTTCCAACGAGGATAGAACAAATCTTTGACTTAACACCGCCAAGGAACTGTCTTTACGCTATTACATAGACCAAGTGTTGACCCTCCAGCCAGTAAATTATACAGGAAAGGTTGTATCTTGTTCAGATCCTAGGCTGATACTTCACACTTTGCAGATTTGCCATCATTCGCTTTCCAAATTAATGATTAAGCATTTGTCATCATCTCTAGCTAGCAGCTTTGGGTTGGAAGCTGACATGGACTAAAGACCATGTTTTCCCCATGAACTCTTCAAATGAACCAAGCCAAAGGCATGATTAACTAAATAATATTTGTTGATTAATTCTATACACTTGCTGTCTTCGGTAAGTAATTAAAATCTTGTAGCTCTTTAAGATTCCAGTTTGCTTTTAACAGTGGCTTATGCAATTGAGCCAACTAAACAAACCCACTAGTCTGGATGGAGCAAGAAAATCAGAATATGGAATCCCAAAAGCAAAGGCAAAAGCAAAAGCAAAAGCAAAAACAAGCATTCTTTCAATATTGTGTTGGTAGACCAAATAAGCATGCATGAATCCTCAACTTTTATTTACCTATCATCTATCAAATGTTACTGTCAACAATTAATGCTAGTCGTCGACTCTCGTTGAATATCCTGCAGTGAAATCTTCTGTTCCTTTTATCCAAGACTAACCCTGTTCCATCCATGCACAGCCACAAATTTCAATGGATTCCAGCAAAATTTATGCTGTGCACGGATGGAATAGGGTTGCTCTTGGATAAGACGAACAGAAGGATTGGTTCCCAACTCCAAACCTAATCACATCTTCATTAGCATTTACTTCGCCTCACCGTTAACAGATTTAGTGCCTCATTTATGTTCTAGTACTAGAACTTCAATTATTCAAGCTTTCCAACAATCAGAATTATGACACCACGACTTTTTTTGTTTTGTTTTGATACTTATGACACCACAACTTAGGTAGTGGACTAATAAGCTCTGAAATAGCAATAGCAATTAAAACTCTAAAAAGTTGATTGGATCGTTTTCATTAGTTTCAAGTTTTCTTATGTAATATCAGAGGTGTTAATTAATATAACTCTTGTCAGTGACGTACATGTGCTGCATAAACAAGCACCAACCAAGAACACACCAAACAAAAAACAAAAACAAAAAACAGTCATCTTGGTCATAGATTTAGGAGGGTCCTGCAAACGATGTACTGTCTCTGTCTCTCCAAACTCTTCCAACATTTTTATCTTCCAATTTGTGTCAGTCTTTTCACCTCTGAATGACTGAATCTCCCTGCCCAGGTCTTTCGTTTGCTGGCAGTGATTATCATCACTGATCATCAAGTGAGGTAAAAGGTAATTAAAAGTTTACATCAGAAAGAAAAAGTAAAGAGTGATTGTGAGATAGAAAGGAAAGCTCAAAAGCAGTTTACTAAAGCCAACCCAAATGATCAAGACTCGGGTATTAAGTTCCGTTTGCAGTGGTCCCATAGGTTTTCGGAGAAGGGGAAGATACCCATTTATTGGCATCTGTCCAATAAACTGAAAGCAATACTAAAAAACAATTGCCAACGACCAATATTGCAGTGCCACAGACTCCCAGGAAATCAACTTTTACGCAAACTACGTAGAACCCAGTTAGATTCACATGATCGCTTTACTTTCTTGGGGTTGCACTCACAAGCTTGGAGCTGAGAAATAATGACAGTTAGCTCACAGTTCTGTGTTATCTATGACTTGGCTTCATCCTGCTCAACTTTGTCCCAAGTTCGGATGCAAATCATTAATGCAGATCTTGACTGGTCTAAGTTCCAACATTTTGGACAATCAGGGCTCGTAGGTCGGTCTATGGATTGATCAACCAAGCTCAGGTTGAGAGACAGTTTTATTTTCATTTCGATCGGCCAGTCCACAGATATTTGGAATCCTCATCTAAACTGTATAGAAAGTGTACCTGTATGTGGCAACTAAGAAAAGATGTGAACCAAAACTTGATCCATGTTACAAAGGGACGAGGAACTACCATTTGGGCTATAAATTAGACCCAATTATCAACACAGCAATATGAGTTTGGAAGATTAATCATGAAACTTGAAGTTGTCTTCCCCTATGGTATATTATGTCACATGAGCGATAGAACATATTCCGAAAGCCACATTTAGTTAATAATTCTTTGCTTCAGTAAATCTCTAAATATAAGTCCTGTTTTAAAATGGTATAATTTATTTAAAACATGTGATTATATTTGAAAATTGATTTAGTACCCATCAAATAAAATAACCGATGCGTGTAATATTCCAAATTCCATATGTACAATGACTATCGACAAATGATATAGACAACGGCTGGCCTTGCAGTTTCTTTAGTTGACTTGAAAACCATGATTATTTTATATCTCATTATGTATGAAAGTGACTCAGCGGGTACGAGTAAAAACGCTAGATATAAGTGAAAAATGAACTTAAAAAGAAATTAAGTCTTTTGTCAATCCACTTGAATCCCGTGCAACACCGACACATAGTCAAATCTCACTGAAAGTGTTGATGATTGCCTGCTTCAACTCGTCAAAAAGATCTTAGGTTACCACTAAGAAAGCAGTATCATAGAAAGTGACGTACGAAAAGCAACATGAAACTTTCACGAGTGGATAAGCTCCATCATTAGTTCATTGATCTAACAGGTCTCCGAAACCATCCAACAACAGTATGATTTTTACATCTCCAGTGAGCATTACCACAAAATCAATAAATTCTTTTTTGACAAATGCCATCTAGAAGTGAACAAAAGAAACAATGGTGAAAAAGCGAGCTTAGACAAGACAACTCAGTCTAGAAAGGACGTTGATTAAGCTTGATGCTTTGGTTGATTTTTTTTTTTTTTTTTTATCTTCATTTGTTGCTACTACAAGGTGTCGGCCCAAGATCTGCAACCTAAACAGAAGGAAGTGTCGGGGCCTCCACTATCCGAGAATATATGCATGTTACAATCAAGCATAAATCAATCGTTTCAGCATTAATCTAGCTGCAGTTTCTTTTCCCTAATATTGACTTGAAGGAACGCAACAAATCAGAATCAATCAATCTTTCGACCAACATTACCTTATCGGATGGAGCTTAACATTGATTTTAAGCAGCAAATGTCGTTTATATTATTGAGCTTCGAACTACTTTCTAAGTTGTCATGTTTTAACTATGCTTATATACAGCATAATAATACCACTATAAATTAAAACTAAAACCTTTCTCCGCCTTTCGGGTAAGACTAAAATTGAAAAGGCGAAAATACAATCAATATTGATAACAGACTTGTCGTCTATGCTTTTAGTAATATTTCGATTATAAATTGTTTGAGTTTAGTGTTTCGATATTAGCACTTTGACGACAAAATCAATTTTTAAGTAAAGAAGTTAAAAGTGTTTGACAATTTTGCCCATAAGGGTAATTTTGTCATTTTCTCATTAAGTGGACAACATTTAATTGCATTATTTGGTTTTAAATAAATTATCGCTTAAGGTACGTAATTTGATCCAGATAAAGATAATAAAGTGACCCAATAAATAATCTAAATTAATGGGTTGAAGTCCGGATAAAAAATGAATCTCTTTTAGTGTGGACTTGATCCATATCGGCCTTGTGATAGAGAAGCTTGATATAGAAGTTATATAAATAGGTTATGGTCTCCTGCAGTTGCTCATATCAATTGCAAGCATAAGGAATCTTTGACCCGTTAAGAGAGCTGGCGTTTTGAGAAAACTGTAAAAAGACCTAGCCCGCGTCTCAGTGATGGATTCCCGTGAAGACGACGGTGGACTCGGGATCATTTCGATTTCAAAAAACTCGGTTGAAGTTTTAGAACCGAAAATTAGGCATTTCTGCATTTCTCCGTTTTTTGACCTTTCACGTTCGATCTGGGGACGTAACTAAGGTACCATTACGTATTGCATGTGGTATCAAAGCGGTGGCGTAATCGGGTGGTTAAAAACGGAGATTTTTTGGTTTTTCTCTCCATAAGGTTTTCGGAGAGTTAGCTTTCCTTTCTCAGTTTTTTCTTGCTTTTTATTGCATGAAAGTAGTATACATATATTTAGCCTTGAGAAACGGGTAGAAAACGAGTCCGGGAAGATGAAAAAATGACTCGAAACTCACCAGAAATCGCCTTTTTTTAGGTCTACATGCTCGACCGTGCATAGTAGCAGCAGGGAGGCAACGTGTGTGATGCCGACATGTGGCCCAACAAACGCGGGACACGGTCTAGCGCTTGCATTGGTGGGCACGTCACGTCGCCCACACGTCTAGGTTGCCCCGTGTTCCATACGCGCCATTTGTGCAGACGCGCGGATGATGCAGGCGTGACATGTGCACGTTGATGTCAGCATAAGGACGTCTGCTACAGTGAATTCCAAAAGAGGAAAAAAACACAAAAATTTTAGATTTCCCGTAAAGGTGCCCCTGAGTGTTTTGGGTCAGTTTCTGATTCAGGAAAATTTATAAAGTGATTTTTTTTCCATTTTTCTAGATTTATTACATTAGTAATAAATTAAAGTTTAACTCCAGAAAAAGGAATTAGGGTATTCCGGATCCGATTTCAAGTGAATTTTCATGCTTCAGACATCACATGAGGGAAATACTTCAAATTGTCGTGTCTCGGGTCTCATATTCAGGGTTCGAGATCGCATAAGGCCAATCGAAAAAGGAATTGAGACATTCCGAAGCCATTTTTAAGTGAATTTTCGTGCAACGAACTTGCTATAAAGGAGATACATGAGATTCTTGTGTCTTGGGTTGTCTATTCGGTATTAAGTAATGCACGATAATCACTCTACTGAGATTTTTCTTTTACGAAAGTCTCAAATGAAGTTTTCGAAAAATGTCTTCAGTATGGGTGTGTGATAATGAGACTGTGCATTCGGGTTTTGCATTTATTGAAGTTACATTGTCACATACCATATGTCATAAAGAATGTGAGGACGACATAAAGTTTTATCCCTTGTGTTAGTGGACTGTCTGGGATACTGATGAGAATATAGTCACCAAAGTGGCCTTTCAAGTCAGTATTTTGGATTGTTCTATTTACATATTGGGGGATGTCTCTGGCTTTATGTTTGGTTATTCTGCACAAAGGTGTTGGCCTTACATAATGTTTTGAGATGATCATAAAGGCATTAGATGGAGGAAAGTCATTGCTTAAACGATCTATTCACCCAAAGATGGTAGTGTTGTAAGAGTTGATGGTTTGTACTCTAATCACTTTTTATGTGGAAGTATAATTGCATATATTATGTATTTAGCCCAAAGGTGATTCATAATATATGTGATTGGATTTTCAGGAAAGATACTGTTTAATAGCTTTCAGTATCACTGTTGTCCTACATTTGTACTAATCTAATTAAAGTTACTATAGAGTCACCTTTTCTGTCAATAAAATCAGTGTCACCTTTGAAAACCTGATCTATTTCAATATGAAGAAGAGGACAGAGGATGTATTGAATGCTATGGAAATAGCTGAGGTTGATATGGCCATACAGATACACAGGCCATCTCCACCTACATCCATAAGCTTGAAAGCTCATAAAGCAGCCTTTGAAGCCCAGGATCGGTCTGACATATTATGTATGATGACCATTAAGAGATCCATACTTGACCATCTGCTTAGTGGACTTCCAGACACAGATATAGCACTGTAATTTCTTGGAAATGTCTCCTAGAGGTACGCAATCTCATCTAGTATTGAGATGAATGCTTTAATTAAAGAATTATTCTCCATAAGGTATACGGGGAAAAGGGGGAGTAAAGAGAACATATCAAGAATGATCCATCTTCATAGTAGACTGAAGATGTTAAACATTCTTCTTCCTGATGTCTTTATAGTTCATCAGACTCTAAATACACTCCCTTCTGAGTTTAGTACTCTGGTGATGACATGTCATTCGCAGGATGAGGAATGAGACTTAAATGCTTTGATTGCCCATTGCATTACTAAGGAGGAGAAACTCAAGCTTGTTACTCCTACAGTCCTTGAAGCAACTAAAAGGAAGGCAAAGATAAAGCACGCTAAGATCAAAGGTAGAAAGACTGAATCTTCTCCACATGCTGATGCTGGTCAATCCAGTGCTGATAAAGGTCTTAGGGACATAAAGTAACCAGCAGTATGAGGCCTAGAAGGAAAAACTGTGATCATCAGATGACTTCTTGGCTTGTCAATTTATGAATATGATTTGCGATAGTCATATTAAATACTTGGTGATTATATATTAGAGTATCTAATTAAGGTGCTTCCATAATGCATAGGTTCATATCCAGAATAAAACCAAATAAAGAAAAGGAGGAACTGATGATTGACAGCCATGAAGAAGTAGAAGTAATATCTATGGGGAATGTATGTACTGAATCTTGTTGCAAGATTCATTTTGGTTTCTTACATGACACATTTTATATATGATCTTTGGATTAATTTTGGATAAAGAAAGTTGATGTTTTGTATTTAATACCTCTTTTGTACAGTTTTGTTTAATGCAAAACATAATAATACAACTTTCTTGTCATATGGTTTGTATGGAGTGTGTCTTACCCCAAATTAGATATATGCTTCTTTGTATCTTGCTGAGCAAGTTATGGAATGAAGGACCTTGAAGAATGAAAAGCCATATGTGGTGTGGCATAAAAGTTTAAGCTACATTTCCAGAGCTAGGGTTGAGAGATTGATTAAGGAAAGCATTCTCTCAATTCTAGATTATCATGATCTGGGAACATATGTTGACTATTGCAAGGGCAAGTTGACTAATAAGGAAGTAGGGTCAACTTGTGTTTCTGACTTATTGAGTTTCATATATACAGATATCAGAAAGCCTTATACAGTTGCATTGTGCAATTCTAAAAGTATTCTGACATTTGCCATGGATATTCCCATTACAATTATGTGTTCTTGCTTAAAGATTGAAGGTTGAGAACTAATTAGGAAAATCCATTCAGTGAGTCAGATTTGACCATGAAGGAGAATATCATGGAAAACATGGTGTTTCAAGACCTGAAAAGGTCTGTTTGCTAGTTATATGGAATTGGTTAGGATAGTGACTTGATTCACTATACCGGTAGTCTTGAGCAAAATGGTGTATTGTCGAAAGGCATAAAAGCACCCTAAAGGACTTAAAAAAAGTCAATACAAAACAAGACTAATATACCTGATTATCTAGAAGTGTAAAAACCTAGCCTTACGCACATTTGTGTATAGGGCTACCCTATCGATGTAGTATAATTCTTATAAAGAAGAGAATTGCATGCTCATGTTGTTCATTGATATTTAGTGAGATACCCTGATCATTTTAGAGGCTATAGATTTTACTGTAGAGAAGAAGGGAACAGAATAGTGGAAACACAAACAGCTAAGTTTTTGGAATACAATGTCTATGAGGATGGTGGGCCCTTTGACCCCTTAGGATGATTACATGGTGGATACTACAGTTATTATGTATCTGCTACTCATATAGTTAGATCTGGTAGATCTAGGTCTTACATGTACATACAGAGGTTCCTAGGGGTACAAAATCTAATACAGTTATGTAAATCCACTAAAGTGAGATGACATGTTATCCCATCTGATTACATAGTCTATTAGGTGAACAGGACTATGATATTAGACATATTAAGAATCCAGTTACTTTTACATGAGTTGTTTTTTGTACCAGCAGCGGAAATGTGGTGGGTTGCAATGACTGATGAGATGCAAGTCATGAAGCATAGTAAGGTCTGGGAGCTAGTTGATTTTGAAGCATAACTACAAAACCGTCAATTGTAAATGAAGTTTAAGACCTAAAGAATTTCAGGATAAAGTTCATCAGTTTATAAACTAGCTCAATTGCATAATGGTTCACTCAGGGAGAAGCATTGATTTTCTCTCGTATCCTCATAAGATACATTTTGAGTGATTATGACAATTGTAGCTCATGATGATGAAGAGTTATATTAGATGGTTGTCAAAAATGCTTTCTAGGATAAAGACCTTTATAAAGTGGCCTATATGGTACAACCTGAAGGATTTCAGGATCTAGATGGAACTGACATGGTTTGCATTTTATGCAGATTAATATGTGATTTACATTAAACCTCCTGAAAGTGATACCTTACAGTTGAAGAGATTATGACCTCTTTCAGCTTCATGGAAAATAAAGTTGAAAAGATGCCTATACTATAAGGTCAGAGGGAGGAAAATTATCTTCCTATTATTGCATGAGGATGATATATTGCTCACGTCAAATTACTTGACCATGTTGTATAAGGTTAAGCAA